>JASDDO010000006.1:101854307-102043844 GCA_030015575.1 Agapanthus africanus
TGTACCGCTATTAGGGGACTAACGTTTACCGCCCCCTAGACCCGCCATGCGATGTTATCAGACGAACAGACCGGACTGTACGGAGATTGTCACATTCAGACTCAGTAGGAGTTCAGATGGGTTTCACCTCGTCCGTCTTCTTATCGGCATCTACCTGGGGACCGTTACGTACAGCTAGTGCCGCTTGCGGTTTGTGGTTAAATACACTGCCAGCGTAGTGTCGAGTCTTTAGAGTCCCACACAGAGGGTTATTCGCCTTTGGGCAAAACAGAGTAGAGGTCGCATGGTTTTACGACAGGGTTCGTTCTCATCCGCGCACTTGTGCACGTTTGGCGTCCGGAAGGATATTACTAGCGGGCTCTGGTTTGAGCCAGATCCTAGTATATGTTTTGGTGTTAGTTTTATCTCATAGCATTCATGTTCCTCGGAACACGAATGCGGGTGTGTATGCACAGTTGATTGAGGCGGAGGAAGAGGATTTTCATTAGGGTTTCGGAACGGGTGTGTATGCACAGTTGACAGTCGTCTTTTTCCAAACCCTAATGAATTTGTGATATATCAATTAAGAATATTAATTAAATGAAATTGTGTCATGGTTGGGTTTGTTGACTTGTTGACCAAGGTTGACTTGTTGACCATAGTTGAAACATTGACTATCATCATTACACATCAAAGATGCTCTTTGATTCTAGCAAAACCATTTAATGTGAAATGATACTAGTCTTATCAAACCTTCCATCAACTTTTCATTTAGATTAATTTTATTAATTTGATAATTCACTAGATATTGTTATGGTTGTAAAAAACCATTTTCATTATATCATAACCATTCCCTCTCCTCTCTTCTTCTTCCTCCTCCTCTCGTTCAAGGAGATCCATTCTCATGTGTTGAGAAACCTCTCCTTGAGATAAAATACTCTAAACCACTCTCTAATCACTCTAGGGTTGAAGGTCTAGCAAGCCAAAGACCTTAGTTCTCTCAAAGTTCGAGAAAGGAGCCCAAGGTTGAACCTTCAGGTGGATCCATCTTTGACGAAAAAAGGCGACAAGGAAAGCACCATCCAACCACTACAAAGAGTTCAAGATGAAGGAGTTCAAGTGAGGTATAACCCCTAACCGAGTAGACAACTCTCTTGTTAGGTTGCTAGTGTGTAGTTTAGCCAAGATCCGTTTTTGTAGTCCATGTTGCCCAAACCCTAAAAATCTTTTTTCACAATTTCCGCAAGCCCGAAAGAACCGGGAGAGGTAACGTGGACTTACAGTCTTTACCCTCAATGGAAGGGCGGTGTGTTGGAAGAGTTCCAAACAGGAAACCGTTGCTGACTCGACGATGGAAGCGGAATATATCGCTGCATCTGATGCCGCAAAAGAAGCCGTCTGGATGAGGAAGTTCTTGATAGAACTTCAGGTGGTTCCTACCATTGTTGATCCAATACCGCTGTATTGCGACAACAACGGAGCTATAGCTTTAACGAAGGAATCCAGGTCCCATCAGAAGTCCAGGCACATCTTGAGGCGGTATCACCTGATCAGGGAGATCGTGGGTCGCCATGAGATCGAGGTTCGAAGAGTTGCTACGGAAGATAACACTGTTGATCCATTCACAAAGGCCTTACCCCAGACTCAGTTCGAGCGGCTGATCGAGATGATAGGTCTTCGATACGCCAGTACATGGCCTTAGTGCAAGTGGGAGATTGTTAGTGTATATGCTCTAGAGGCCATTATTGTATCATACTAGTTTGTATATTACTTGATGGAAGCTTGGGATATTCACCTTGTATAAACAATCTTGCTCAATATAGTAGTATGCTACTTGGTTTTTTTCTGCTTTAATGTGTGCATGTGTTTCTTTTAGCATATCGCCTTTACACATTAGTGGAGCCCTTAGGATCTTTGCTTGATTACCAGCATTGTGATGGCAGTCACACTCGTGGGGGCTGGGTAATCCACAAGCACATCCTTATGCAGTTCCCTAGTCGTAGGACTATCGAGACAGGGCATCGATACTCCGGAGTAGACTAGCGTATACGGTTCTCATCCCAGTTTGGGAAGAGGTCTGTCCCACAGCCGTCAGTACATCGTACTTGAGATAGTATGCGGGTGCTCGTTAGGTTACGAGTACACTGGACAAGACTCGTCGGGAACTGTTGGTTGGTATTATACCTATCGTCAGTTATCAGTTCCCACGTGACATGAGTACAGCTTAGTCCGCTGACTTGACACTGTCACTTCGCCTCGAGTGTGTTCCCACTGCACTTTGATTACTACCCTACCACGGCTCAAAGGAGTCGTGCAAACAGGTAGTTTTTGGGTGCAGTCCCGAAGCACTTGGAGGTAGTGACGGTTAGACAGGATTCGTCTCTCCCGGTATTGGGGGTTGACATCGCGCTGTGTCTAGGAGAGCCATTACACAAGTAGTCCCTGTGTCACGACCCAAAATTGTCCCGTGACGGCCCTAATATTACGCAACGCCCTAAGACGTAACGTATTAAAAGAAAGACAAAACCCGGAAGTCTAAACCATAAAAATACGGAAAAGATAATATAAGTTTTGAAACATTTGAAATCGCAACCCAAATTCTTTAAAAGTCTTACTTTCTTTCTTTAAAATTTTAGCAACACCCCTTTTTGTAAAAACTAGCCAAGATGAATACAATACAAATATACGACGCTGTAGCGAAGAAATAAAGATAGTAGAGAGAAAGCTGTTAGTTATATGTATGCCCTAGAGTAATGGCCTCTAGGGCATACATATAACTAATAGCTTTCTCGAATCCCTGGCCAGGGTTGCTGAGATTTACTGGTAAGTGTTACCAGTAGTTTCTCGAATTGTTATAGACCTCATATCGACACGAATTATCGAGCTATTGGGGTCTGACGTTTACCACCCCTAGGCGAGATATGCGACATATCAGACGATCAGACCGGACTGTACGGTAAGCGTTACTGGTTGGATTCACAGGAGTGTGAGCAGGCTTGCTCTTCGATCTTCTGATCGCTCAATACCCGGGTGGCCGTTACGTTTAGCAGACCGCTTGCGGCTTGTGGGTGTTTGATATGATCATCACCTGCTGCCGGCGTATTGACGAGTCTTTAGAGTCCTACACAGAGGTTTCCTGGCTCAAGCGAAACGAAATAGGAACGCATATGAGATATGTGCGGGACCGAGAATAATGCGTGTATATGATACCGTATTCTATTCTCGCGATGAATGTATCGAATGGTTGTATGCGATATAACGTAGTTATCGAATCAAGGATTGATTCGGTAAGCCGATACATAGGATACTAGTCGGTTATATGCGATATGACCGGATCGTTAAATCAAGTGTTGATTTAATGATTTAATGTATAATTATATATTTGATATATTACTTTGCATTAACTAGTATCGGTTCACTTTAAATGGATTTTCTCGCTCGGGTGTGCGCATTGCATATGCGATATGATTTTGTGCACATGCTTGTATCATGTTTGATGATACATGCCTTTTTAATTAAGTGTATAGAATTAAACCTTGTTTAATGGAATGGTTAGGGTTTACTATTTGCTTATTCATTTTATTCATTTATTTATTAATCTTTTTCTTATTGGAAAAAGGAAATGAAATGATAAAATGGTGGCATTTCTTTTGTTCATTCATGAAGCTTCATGAATGCTTTGACTTGATGACCATTTTGTTTTTAGCTTAACCCTAACCATTGCATTAAACCATGATTAGTTCTCTACACTTAACTATGGTCATGTTATGATAAGGATTGATTATTCTTTTCTTTTTTAATTAACTTATCATAACATAATTCTTCTTCTTCTTCCTTTCTTCACTTGAAGAAAGCAAGCTTCATCAATGGTGATTGATGGAAATGAGTGAGAAATACAATTCTAAAGTCTACCCACTTCCTATTTCTTCATCCTCTACCTCTTTCCAAGTAGTAGAGTGTGCTTCCTTCACATGTTTTCATGACTTGGTGAATGTGGAGCTCGATTTAGCGATGCCTCGACGTAGATCATCTTCGGCATGGACATCGACGACCTAGCTCGCCTATTCTCCGATGAAGCCGACGCTAGAGCCCAGGAATTCACTAGGACAGCGAGGGGACTGCGTTGCGAAGCTATGGAGGTGGAGCACCGGATCTACAAAGGTTGTATTTCCGTTTAAACTTTAGTTAAGTTGTTAATTAGTTTCATTTTCGCCAAGAAATCTAGCCAACGATCCGTAGTCGGGTTTCTCGGCACCAATAATTTTTGAAATTGGCATGGTTGATGCCTTGTGAGACCTCACTAGAGTGCCTAGGAACCCTACAGTGGTATCAGAGCCTAGCTAGAGCCATAGGCGAAGTCCCGACGGAATCAGAAGTCCGATCGACCCAAAACCCGACTTGAAAAATGCTCTCTGGACTTTTCTGTAAAATGTGGATTTTTGTAGATTAAAAATATTCAGAGAAATCAGCTGGCAATTTTAAGAAAAACTGTGCAGCACGTGCCCGTAATTCAACTAAAGTACGGCGGAACCGCGGCATGAGCTTGCTCATGCGGCGGTTCCGCGGCCCGTTTGTCGTTTTGTGCATCCAATTTTGCACAGTAGTTCTTAGTTGTCTGTGCTGGTTTTCCTGGGGATTTTTAATATTTTATTCCAGAGTTGTATTTTTTGAGTTGTATTGGGGACTCGGTGTATTCGATCGGACTGTCTAATTTTGTCGGTGTGCTTTTCCGGGTATTTTTAGAATATGTTAAAAAGTTCAACCGGTTATAAATACCCAATTTTTCCCCTGTCGGGAAATTTCCAAGTGTTGGATTTTTCCGTAGTTTAACGACGTTCTAAGTAGTGCAAGTAACTCGATGGACCCTCTAGAAGACAACAAACCTTAACTCGATTATGTGACCGTCTTGAACTGCCCTTTGAACCTTCAGGTTTGGGGCAGTACGGCGTGCCACATGTGAGGCGTTGGCTTGACCCTTCTACGGCTGGACCGTTGGTACTGAGGCACGAACTGAATGTTGTTAGACTTATTTCATGTGTTGAGCTGTATCGGGAAAACTTGGGTGTTCGATTGTTCGATCGAAAAGTTTAGCATCTTCAGTTTATCCGGAATGTGATACAATAATTGGAATTCACAAGTAGTTATGTGATAACTGAATGAATGTTATAAACATAGCACTTTAGTCTCACTTGATCGGTTGCCACGGAATTTTGATGTGATTAAAAGTCCGTCGCAATCACGTAGCGTACGCGGATACTCGCCGGGTAAACTTAATAGACAGCCTCACCCCATAGCCCCGACCAAGTGACTGTAGGAGAACCCCGTCGCCGAAAGCATCCGTTCGGGTGCTCGCGGTGGCGGTGTTCCGCCTTGGTGCACTTCGTCGACGGCGTCGGGGGTGCGGCCGCCTAATAGAGTTTGCGACGAGCATTCGATCAGATTGTCGGGAATCTTGTTGAATTGCCCTACTTGATATTGAAAAGTGTTTTCGATAATGAGACTAAAATGCGGGGTTTATAATGGTTAGGCATGCGATGTCTAAGGAATTCATTTAGTCAGGCATGCGATGTCTGAGGTGGTTGCGGATTCCAACTGTTGTAGTTTTACACTTTCTTTTCTGTGACCGTAAGTGTAATATTTATTTACGTTGATGACATGTGATGTTATGTGTTGCTCGATATGTTATATTGGATAGTCGTGTTAGAATAGCCGGGGTTTTTTATGTGAGATGAGTGTTTTTCATTTTCATTCATGTAAAAACTTGTATGTAATATTCTTTTAATTTGAGGCACTTCCAGGTTGCGGAAGTAGTCACCCTTTGTATATTATTTACTTTTCGGCACTAGGATAGACCCAAGGATGAGAGCACAAGTAACCGGGTTCTGGAGTCCAGTGGGAGACCAACTCGAGGAGTCGAGTCCGGGTCTCCTAACTCTAGAATTGGTAGGGTTGCTTGCCGCTCTCGTAGGGGTCTAGGGGTGTGGGTTTGGCTATTCATCACGACCGTGGAATCCGTGTTTTATACTGGCTCGTATTGAAAACACGGACGTCCTAGTATATCCAATATTTCATATGTTTCTTCTGCTGCGATATCTGTGATGTGATCATGTGATGTTCTATGATAGATGCTGTATATAGTATATATGATATATTATATAGACGTTACTTATGTTTTACACCCGCGCTAGCCCTGCCCCGCTCTGTCGTTAGTTACCTAACCTAACGGTGCATGAGGGGACATCGAGGCGAATGCGGATGGCATAAGTGTACGTCGTATTTATCTGTGATGTTTAGGTACTTTAATGATGGGACTTCATTAATGTGATTAATGAAATAAAAGAAACCTATGATGTTGTAGAATCGAATTTCAAAAATAAAACAGGTAGCTACAGTTCTTGCTTTGCACAGCGGTATATACGATATATCCTGCACCTTATTCGATAAGGAAAGGACCGAGATCCCTTCACCGGGAGTGACTCCTTTAGCAATAACTGGCAGATGCTACAACCCTCGGTTTGTCTTTTGATTGCTTTTAAGTGTTTTTGCTTTGCACAGTGATATATATGATATATCCCGCACCTCATTCGACGAGGAAAGGACCGACGATCCCTTCACCGGGAGTGACTCCTTTAGCAAAACTAGAAAAGCCTCAAAAACACTCCATTTTAAAAATCATTCGATCCTACAACGATATCAAGTTCATTACGCAATAGGTTTTCAGAAAAACCTGTCGTAGCCCTCCGTCATTTCAGATAAGTTGTATATAGTATTCGTGCTGCATTTGTTGGCTTTCGTCAAGGTGCAGTGTGCGGTAGCTATATGCTGCTTATCTGCTAGCATACGATGCGATTGGATTAGGGTAGTCGTGCGGCTTTGTTGGCTTTCGTCAAGGGTCGTGCGGGTGGGTTTAATTCAATCAAGAAATGTATGGGTTGAACTTGACTAGCGGGCTATGGTTTGTTGGCTTTCGTCAAGGTCATAGCACGTTAGGGGCAAAATATTATCGAGAATTTCAAGGGTTGAGATTTGCAATGAGATTGCATACCTTCTATGAGATAGTTGGATCCCGATACCCGCTGCGAGAAGTGTTACTCCTGGGAGAGTTTTATACATTACAATTAGCCGATCAAGTAGGTGTCTAGAAAGGTGTTAACGAGGTTACGCCTCTGGGAAAACGAGGTTTACATTAATTAGGTTCGTGCGAAAGCACGGGGAACCTCCCTCAAAGTACCGACACTGGCCTGGCTGAAAGATTGGCGAACTTGTAGTGTGTAATTAATCCCGGCTAGTCTTTCCTTTTAGGGTTTGAAGGAAGATTTGATAAAAAGCAGTGGGAGCCATCCTGATTAGATAAAATAATAACCAATCTATTCTTGCAAGAGCATACGCTGAGTGTTTTCTTCTCTCTCCCTCCAGGTAGCGACCATATCACGCCTTAATCAAAATAATAATACAGATTATTGACCGAACCCGCTTGTTATACTGAGCTGGGGAACGTTGGTCCCGCTCCAACTTATAAATGTTATAAGACAGAGCAGGAAATTGGGGATTACCAGAATTCCCGTGCCGCCCTAACGAAGAGAGTGCATGCTGATGCATCATCTTTGGGTGTATTCGTTACAAAGAACTGTTTCTCAGTATCCTCCGCATCCTGGGTATATGATACCGGATCAGGATCCCAGATATGTAATCTGTTACATAGGGCTACAAAAGGGTAGAAAAACTGAGAACGGGTGATAAGTTTCATGAGGCAGAAAATGGGGCAAGTGTTGCAGCCAAGTCTGTCGGTCACTGTAACCCTGTATTGTAATACATTGATTTTGAACGAATGTTATTAGATATCGAACCTGATATACAAAATCATATCTGTCTCTTTATTAGTAAAGAAACGATAAAATTTTGTATTGTTGGATAATGTTTTGAACATTTCCTATATCAAAAGTTGATCGGTTCAGGCACGTTATCTAAAAGCGTTAATGTTCTAAATCAAACTACAGTTCTTAGTATACAGAACACACACAAGAGGAAGAGTTCAGAAATGAACGGATCCTGATCAGTCGAAAATATTGTATATTTTAGCCGGCAATTTCCTAACATTTGCATACATTTAGAAGTGTTCGGCATTCATATTCTACATATTAGCAAATCTGTCACAAAATATTAGATTGCATGTATTAGACTTTTAAACCGACACTTTAAGGGAAATTAACCGCATTTCATGGCATCGCATCATTTCTGTATTTGCGCAACACTTGTCTTAAGTCTGTGCAGGAAATACGGAAGAAAAGCAAAAGAGCTGATCAAATATACGCCAACTAAATCATTTCAGATTTGGTAGCATTTCAGAGGCAGAAATACAAATCAATACATCAAAAGAAGGCCCATACAAAAGCCCAAGACCACTGCAGAAAATACAAGCCCTAAGGCTCCAAATTAGCCGCGGAACCGCGGCAGGAGATGGCTTGCGCCGCGGTTCCACGCCTCTTCTGCCACGTCAGCCGTCCAATTTTTGGGCATAATTCCTTTCTCTGGGCCCACATTGCTTTCTGATATGTAAAGTTCCAGAATACCCTCGAAGCTACTGCCAGATCAGCAAAGAAGATTAAGCAAGGCTAATCCTAATTAAGCTCCTAATTAATCCTCTTCTAGAAGCTCTCTCCTAACTAATCACATCTAGAAGCTTCTCCCCTAACTAACTTTTGGAGGGAAATTTGAATTCCCTCAACAAACTTTAGGAGGGAAACTTAGAATTTGAAATCCTAGATCTAGGGTTAGTTATCTATAAATAGGATCCTAGACCTAGGGTTAAAGGCTAATCAATCATTAGAATCTTCATTAGTTGTTCATTAGTTGTTAATTTTTAGATATTCCCTCATTCTACACCATTTTCTTCCACAAGTCTCATGACAAGGCTTGTGCGAAACCCTAACCCTAATTCCACTCCAAATCCAAGATCTTGAATACCAAATCAAGCAAGAAGCCTTCAACCTTTTAGGAGCCGAGCCGATCTTCAATCGGGCAAGTGATCCAAGCCGATCCGCGATCCACGGAGACGAGCGAAGCCAAATCGACGATCAAGTTCTTCCTCTTGTAGTTCTTGAGCGAATGTAACTAAATTGTTGATATGAATAAAAGGTGAAATTCTTTAATCTTGCTTTCTTTTAATTCTTGAATCATGATTAGATCTCAATTTGTAATTGTTGCTCTTGTTGTGATGTGTGAGTAAAACTCCGCTCGTAAAGGAGTCGAGACGATTGTAGAATGATGATGTAACAAATCTTTAAACGATTTTTAAGTCCTACGAGTTTTGTAAACCCTAGCAAGTTCAAGAATCGATGACCTAGTTTCGTTGCGATACTTTCTTGAATGTGATCGCTCAAAATTAGGGATCTACGATCGTTTCTTGAATTTACTAGAGGCTAGAATATGAATGATATCGATGAATGAACAAGGGATAAGATGAAACCCTAGTTTCACATGAAATCACTAATTCTTGTCGATCATCATCGATCTAGTATCAATTCATCGAAGGATAAGATTACCTAATTATAAGATTACATCACATCTATAGATCTGATCGATTCTTACGAGCCTCATTTCGATTCTTGAGATTTGCTTTGGAAAAATCATCAAACGATCAATTCTTGATTCTATCTTTTAATGCTTTCTTAGCTCTAGTTTTTTTTCTAATTCTTGAACCTCAAATATAAATCATGAATTGTTTTGTTTTCTTTCTTTAAAGTTTCAATTCATCTAATTCGAAAGATGAACGATTACACTTTCCCTGTGGACGATCCGCACTCACTAACAATCTACGTCCGACACCGTAGTTGATTGCGGTCAAATAATTTTTGGTTGTGATTTCTTTACAATTTCCATACTACACAATCCGAAATCTTTTCAATCAAATGGCGCCGTTGCCGGGGACTATTTGATTCGATTTACACACAACGAGAAATTTTTTACAATCAAATGGCGCCGTTGCCGGTGATAGTGTGCTAATAGTTCGTATTTTGAAATTTGAGTTGAACAATTTATTCCATTATAATTTTTAGATCAAAATTCACGCATACACTAATACGTGTTGTTGTGATTTGATTGCGAGGAAATCTGGAATTATTGGAGCTGGAGAAAAATTATTCTGAAATTCCAGAGAGCCTTTCAAGTGAACAGGAACCTACTGTGAAAGTTTCGTGCAGAGATCACCTTGGACCGCGGCGGATCCGCGGCGTTATCCTACATTGTGCGGCGGAAGAGCGGCTGTGTTGACTGTTCACTGCACCAATTTTTCTCAGTAACTCTCTGTACTTTCTTATCTCTTACCTCATCTACTCCAATTAACACTTTGCTGCAGGTTTCTTTGCAAATAAATCGCAGCGCCGCAAAAGCAATAAAAATTTTGTGCGTGTTTTTGATTCTTGGTTGTTTGCATATTAATACGGAATTTAAGGGGCACGACCAAATCCAAATTAGGTGGGGATTTCATTACCCTTCCTAGACCCCGAAAATCGCAAAACTTGCATCCGCATTGACCCACATTAACTAAAAAATATCTAGAGATGACTCTAAGGACCGTCGCGCTCAATTAGGACAAGAGAAGGCCGTGGGTAATTCATTGCTTATCCGTGTTTTCCTGTGGTGCCTAAGGCGAGTGTGTCTAAGGCTAGTGGTTTTTAATTAGGCCCACTACTTACGTGGTGGAGTACCTTCCCACTTACCTGGCACTTATCCGGCCACAGGGGGACAAAGAGGCAGTGGAGGATTCTATCCTGCGACTTGTGTTTTGGCAGTTAGGAGCGGTCTAGAGCTTTGACCTAGGTGACCCCTAGATTTTAGGGTTTTGTGTATTGCATTTGTTTTGTTGCATCATTTTTTTAAAATCCGTATCAATTTTCAAAACAAACACCGCATTCATCATTTCCCCTAATTATAAATTCACGCTGCCACTTGTACTAACCCTTTTTAGTGCAAGATAGGCTGGACACGGGTTTCTAGTGCCCGTTAGTCCGCGTTTTCTTTGATCGACCCTAAAAGTCGGTATTTCTACATTTACCTTTCTTTTACCCACCACCACACCCACATCGATGGATCCACCTCCATCGAACTTCTTTTCCACTACTCTGCCGTCGTCCGTTGGTGCTCAGAATCCACCTCGCATCTCTCTCCAAGAGAGGTGTGATCCTACACGAGGTCCACTTTCCACCTGTCTTTCCATTCCACCAGCCAACGGGGAAAATTTTCAAATAAAACCCCAATACATCAACCTTTTACCAAAATTTCACGGTCTCGAGTCTGAAGACGCATACGTGTTTATCACGAAATTTGAAAATGTATGCGCAATGATGGGTATCTCACAGTTGTCTGTGGATGCTTTGCGTCTTCGTCTTCTCCCATTTACCTTGTGCGATTTAGCCGAGAAGTGGCTATATAACACTACCGCACATTCCATTTCAAATTGGGACGAATTCGTCAAAGCATTCCTTAAGAAATTCTATCCACACCAAAAGACAGCTCGAGTCCGTAGCGAAATCTATCAATTCACCCAGCTTCCAAATGAAACATTTTCAAAATGTCTTGACCGCTTCAAGGATCTGTTAGTCCAATGTCCACATCACGGCATCCCGAGATGGGAATTGTGCCGAATCATATATGAGGGCATTACTCCTTACACAAGACAGTCCCTTGAATCCATGTGTCAAGGCAACTTTATGACCAAAGATGATTGGGAAGCCTGGAAATTTCTAGAAGATTTCGCTGAAAAATCTTTACAGTGGGAGGGTGTGAGTCAATCGTCTAGGGATGGCAATGATATTTCCATAGGAGTTAGAGCTGACATTGCAGCTATCAATAAGAAACTCGAGAATATGGAAAATAAATTTTTAGCTGCCGCCCTAAGTCAAATATCACTCTCCAAAACTGTATGTGGTTGTTGTTCTGATCCGTCTCACTTGACGGAAGAATGTTCGTTTCAAGGTCCTGAACATACAAATGTCGCATTTCAAAGACCTAGAAACGATCCATCTTCCTTCACATATGATCAGGGTTGGAGGAATAACCCTAACTTTGCTTGGAACCAATCACAATTTCAAAACACGGTTCCAACCCAAAACAATTTCCAAAGGGTCCCTCCACCACAACAGCAACCACCACAATTGAGTCAGCACCCCTTTCAAGCACAAAATTTTCAAAATCCGGTCAACACTTTTGCACCATCTAGTCCTTTGCAGTTGACCGGGACTGATGAAACCTATTCATTTGCACAATGCATGAATTTGGTCTTAACAAATATCATGCAAGTTTCGGCTGAAATGAAATCTTCTGTCGATAAAATTGAGAAAAACTCAGCGTCCCAAGCTGAGAGTATCAAATCGATGGAAGCAGAAATTTCACGATTAAGAGCCGAAATAAGTGCAAGAGAGAAAGGGAAACTTCCAGCTCAACCTTTACTTAATCATGGCTATTCACATCATGTGGATGAGATCACGTTGAGATCTGGAAGAGTGCTTGACACTCATGTTGGGGAAGAGTTTGATGATACTGATAAATCAATCAATAACACCCCGGCTGAGACCTTTCCTCACACACACACTTCTGACCCCAGTTCTTCTACCCTATCACTTTCTTCCGAGCCTATTCTTCATTTCCCAAAAGGCTCGCCACTACAGCCTACCTCTTTTACTCCTCCACGGACGATCCCCACTTCTATTCTGGGATCGGTCCCACACCCACTTCCTTCTCCTATGATGGACCCAGCGCTTATTGCTAAAGCACCTTATCCTAATCGGTTAAGGGCTAATACACCGAGTCCACATATGGAGAAGATTATGAACATTTTTAAGCAAGTAAACACCAACATCCCTCTCCTAGATGCCATCTAACAAGTTCCGTCCTATGCGAAAACTCTTAAGAACTTGTGCACTAGGAAGAGGAAGACTCAAGCGCCCAAGAAGATATTCATGGAAAAAACAATAGACACGGCTTTCCCCCAACAATTACCGAGGAAACGTAAGGATCCTGGATATCCTACTATTTCCGTTTCTATTAGGGAAAAACACATTAACCGTGCTCTACTAGACCTTGGCGCTAGTGTTAACTTGCTTCCTTACTCAGTTTATGAGCAATTAGGGATCGGAGAGTTGAAGCCAACCAATTGCACTCTCCAGATGGCTGACCGATCAATCACCAAACCTAGGGGTGAACTGGAGGATGTGTTAATAAAAATCGGAGAATTTATATTCCCGGTACATTTTATTGTAATTGATACACAGCCTGTAGCGAACCCACGGAATGAAATTCCGGTGATTTTAGGTCGCCCCTTTTTGGCCACTTCCAATGCAATAATCAACTGTCGTAACGGTTCTATGACCCTATCTTTCGGGAATAGGTCAATAGAGCTGAACATTTACAAGTTGGGAAGTGTACCCTCCGAACCTACTGCTCAGGTATGTTCTGTCGACTTAATGGATGTCGACAGCAGCGAATTTGATGATCCTCCTGATATTGATCTAGACTCTTTTCATATGTTATTGTTTGACCCAACTATGTATAATACACATACGGACTCTTCCACCGAGATGTCCGGGTCAACAATTAACACTGATTATGAACTGTTCTTAGAGTCTGAAGATCACCCCGCACTTTGTGATGACATTATTCACCGGGGTATAGATGGAACTTTTGAGGAGATCTTCGCTGATGAGCTCGCATTTTTGAATGACACGGGTGTTGAGATGAATCATCTCCCAATCATTAAAATTGAACCTCCACCCCTTTTTCTGAACTGTAAAAAGAATGCGTGTAATCCATCATATACACTGCATCATCTCTCCAATATGAGACCCACACACATTCTATTCCACCACTTAACCTTTCCCCACTTCTTCTTCCACCAACCAGAGCACTGCATAGATAAAATTTTTGAATGGTTGGTGTTAACATTCGGTCTTTGCAAAGCTTGGTATCGACCAATGATTTTTGACCCCCACTTGTGATTTTCAAAGATTAACATTGCATAACTCAAGTTTGGGGGGGCATTTTTTCTGGCTTTTGAAAATCAAATTTTTACAAAATTTTGAGCCAAAAATAAGTTTGGGGGAGGATCTTCACTTAAATATTTTGCCCCCACTAATAAAATTCCTCCCAAGCTTACAGGTTTTTCCAGATTTAGCAGAAGGTAACAGTGAGGACACTGTTGAAAATAAGTTTGGGGAAGGTTTGTGCTTATTTTCGCATCATTTGCATCATACATTGCATAAGCACAAAACATTTCTTTAAAAACCATAAAAACTTTAAAATTTTAAAATTTTTCAAAAATATAAAAATATTTTTGTACATAAATAAGATAATAAAAGTTTAGATGGTGAACAATTACATCCATTAGATTAGAAAAATTTAAGAAAACCAAGAAAATTAGAAGTTTTCTTATACGAACTAGTAATATGTAGTTATGAGCCGTTGTCCCAAGGGTTAGTAAGATGAAAGACATCACTAATCTGAGGATAAAAATAAGTCTAAAAAATAGTTTCTATTCTGGAAGCCAAACATTTTGAACGTTGATACCCTGCTATTCGCACTTACACACATCTTAAAGCCTGGGATAGTAGAGGATACCTTGAAATGCTCTTGTCTTAAAGCCAAAAGTATGAAGGAAATAAAAAAAAAAGAAGAAAATATAAAGTGGTGAGAAAAATGGACACTGGTTTTGTTATCACCAAGGGCAATAAAAATATATAGCGAGGGTGCTTCTTCACCTAGTGCCCTAAGGCCAACTGGTCTGGGAGTCACTGCTATGCCTGAGGTGGTGCACGACGAGGAAAATACACCAAATAAGCAAGCACATTAGTAATCGGTCGGTTAGTACCTCAAGAAGTATTAACGGTCGCATGAAAGTGTGTGAGCAATTTCGCCTAAATATTCATTGATTAAAAAGTACTGAGGCTGATGGGCAAGAGTATGATAGCTTGAATTGAATTCTCCGGGTGTAGGGATGTCTTTTAGACACACGCAGGGTTATATGATCGATGATTGGAAAACAGATAGGAATGAAGAATAAGACGATGTTTTATTGAGGGAGGACGTGATTTCTGACATCTTTTCATGACCATTAAGATAGGGCTCATGACAACCGAAAAGCTAGCTTAGTTGGAAACCCTAATTTTCAAAGCTTTTCTTTTACAATTCTTGTCTTTAAATGTAATATTCATGATCTTTCTTTTATTATTGGATTTTGTGGGTGCAATCCGCTGAAAACCCTCAGGAGACAACACTCCTCCTACTAGGGACACCTAGAGGTTTAAAGGCTTGTTGCACGTGCTCAGTGCAATCGTGTTGCCTACGAAAATGTGCTAGTTAGTTTTTCTCTTTCTTTATTTTCTCCTCCTCTTTTTAATAAAACATTCGCTCGAGACGATCGAAATTAAGTTTGGGGGTATTTGATCATTCGAAAATATTGTATATTTTAGCCGGCAATTTCCCTAACATTTGCATACATTTAGAAGTGTTCGGCATTCATATTCTACATATTAGCAAATCTGTCACAAAATATGAGATTGCATGTATTAGACTTTTAAACCGACACTTTAAGGGAAATTAACCGCATTTCATGGCATCGCATCATTTCTGTATTTGCGCAACACTTGTCTTAAGTCTGTGCAGGAAATACGGAAGAAAAGCAAAAGAGCTGATCAAATATACGCCAACTAAATCATTTCAGATCTGGTAGCATTTCAGAGGGAGAAATACAAATCAATACATCAAAAGAAGGCCCATACAACAGCCCAAGACCACTGCAGAAAATACAAGCCCTAAGGCTCCAAATTAGCCGCGGAACCGCGGCAGGAGATGGCTTGCGCCGCGGTTCCGCGCCTCTTCTGCCACGTCAGCCGTCCAATTTTTGGGCATAATTCCTTTCTCTGGGCCCACATTGCTTTCTGATATGTAAAGTTCCAGAATACCCTCGAAGCTACTGCCAGATCAGCAAAGAAGATTAAACAAGGCTAATCCTAATTAAGCTCCTAATTAATCCTCTTCTAGAGGCTCTCTCCTAACTAATCACATCTACAAGCTTCTCCCCTAACTAACTTTTGGAGGGAAATTTGAATTTCCTCAACAAACTTTAGGAGGGAAACTTAGAATTTGAAATCCTAGATCTAGGGTTAGTTATCTATAAATAGGATCCTAGACCTAGGGTTAAAGGCTAATCAATCATTAGAATCTTCATTAGTTGTTCATTAGTTGTTAATTTTTAGATATTCCCTCATTCTACACCATTTTCTTCCACAAGTCTCGTGACAAGGCTTGTGCGAAACCCTAACCCTAATTCCACTCCAAATCCAAGATCTTGAGTACCAAATCAAGCAAGAAGCCTTCAACCTTTTAGGAGCCGAGCCGATCTTCAATCGGGCAAGTGATCCAAGCCGATCCGCGATCCACGGAGACGAGCGAAGCCAAATCGACGATCAAGTTCTTCCTCTTGTAGTTCTTGAGCGAATGTAACTAAATTGTTGATATAAATAAAAGGTGAAATTCTTTAATCTTGCTTTCTTTTAATTCTTGCATCATGATTAGATCTCAATTTGTAATTGTTGCTCTTGTTGTGATGTGTGAGTAAAACTCCGCTCGTAAAGCAGTCGAGACGATTATAGAATGATGATGTAACAAATCTTTAAACGATTTTTAAGTCCTACGAGTTTTGTAAACCGTAGAAAGTTCAAGAATCGATGACCTAGTTTCGTTTCGATGCTTTCTTGAATGTGATCGCTCAAAATTAGGGATCTACGATCGTTTCTTGAATTTACTAGAGGCTAGAATATGAATGATATCGATGAATGAACAAGGGATAAGATGAAACCCTAGTTTCACAAGAAATCCCTAATTCTTGTCGATCATCATCGATCTAGTATCAATTCATCGAAGGATAAGAATACGTAATTATAAGATTACATCACATCTATAGATCCGATCGATTCCTACGAGCCTCATTTCGATTCTTGAGATTTGGTTTGGAAAAATCATCAAACGATCAATTCTTGATTCTATCTTTTAATGCTTTCTTAGATCTAGTTTTTTTTCTAATTCTTGAACTTCAAATATAAATCATGAATTGTTTTGTTTTCTTTCTTTAAAGTTTCAATTCATCTAATTCGAAAGACGAACGATTACACTTTCCCTGTGGACGATCCGCACACACTAACAATCTACATCCGACACCGTAGTTGATTGCGGTCAAATAATTTTTGGTTGTGATTTCTTTACAATTTCCATACTACACAATCCGAAATCTTTTCAATCAAATGGCGCCGTTGCCGGGGACTATTTGATTCGATTTACACACAACGAGAGAATTTATCACCAATCAGATCCTTCTTGAGGTATTGTAGACTAGGTCATATCAATGCGACCCGACTAGCTGAAGTTACATTTAGATGCATATTTAAATCAGTTTGAATTTGCATCTTATGAAACTTGCTAGTCATGTCACAAAGATAAGATGACCATAGCTCTGTTTATTGGAAACAGAGAAAGAGTTTGTGAACTCTTGGGATTGATACATGTTGATGTATGTATGTCCCCAGTCTACACATGCCAGGACTGGTTCTTTATACTTCATTACGTTCTCTGATGATCTCTTTAGATTCAGACATATGTTCCTGTTGAAACACAAGTCCGAACCTTTTGAGATATTCACAGAATATAAATTAGAAGTAGAGAACCAAAATACGGGTATGAGTATTATGTCCTTTGATGTGATCAAGGAGGAGAATACTTGAGCACGGAATTCCTGGATTATTCTAAAGGAGAATGAGATTATCTTCCAGCATTACTCCTCTGGATACACCATAGCACGATGGTATATCAGGGCGGAGCAATCACACCCTATATGATAAGGTGTGCTCTATGATGAGTACTACTGAGTTACCTATTTCCTTTTGGGAGTTATACACTTGAGAAGCTGCATACCTATTGAAAAGGGTTCAAATCAAATCAGTTGCCTACCACTTCATATTTGATATGATATGGGAAGAGCCCATGTCTTAAGCTAGTTAAGATTTAGGGTTGTCCGGCCTATGTCTAAAAGCAAAATCCGGACAAGCTCAAGGCAAGGTCTGTTATGTAGAACTGGAAATGTTCCAGCTATACAAACTACAGCAGATGATTTGGTACAACCAGAGGATTCAGTAGATACCAACGAACCTCAGCCTCTCCGCCGATCTAGTAAGGGTTCCTCACCCACCTGAGAGAAACTTCAGTTTCTCTATGACAGTGGGAGCGAGGACTGCGTCATGAGATAATGACCCAACTAGTTTCGACCTGGCCATCAGGAGTAAGACTCTGTAAGAATGGCTGGATGCTTAGCGATCTGAGATGGAATCCATGTACACCAACAAAGTATGGACTTTAGTTGCTATATCTGAAGGGTTAAATCCCCATCAGGAGCAAGTATATCTTGAGAAGATTACTTGGTGTAGATGGAAAAGTTGAGACTTTCAAAGCTAGACTTGTTAAAAGTTTGCATCATTGACCGGGTGTGGATAATGATAAAACCTTTTCAAGTAGCTATGCTTAAGTCCATCCATATCCTACTTGCCACGGCTACATACCATGACTACGATATCTGGTGGTTGGTTGTCATGGCTACTTTTCTAAATGATGTTCTAGAAGAGTGCGTCTATAAGTACACAGCCAGAGGGCTTCGTAGACAGTGGGAGCAGCGGAAACGTGTGCAAGATGCTTTATAGGATAAAGCAGGCATCGCGGAGTTGGAACATCTGTTCTAATGGATAAGTCAAAGAAGTTGACATCATCAAAATGGTAGATGAACCTTGTATAAACAAAAAGGTAGTAGGGAGTATGGTGAAGATCCACGTAGAGTACGTGGATGACATACTCCTGATAGGGAAGGAGTTTCCTATGCTACGCTCGATCAATCTCCGCTTATCACTCTGATTCTCCACCTAGGATCAAAGTGATACCTACTAAATCCTGGATTTCGGATCTATGAGATAGATCTAAATGGATGTTAGGATTCTCACTAGTTGTAGTGAGATGGTATCAATCGATCCTGGGGAGAATCACTGGAAGTGTTCCAGGGTGATAAAGACGACTGAATGTCAGTCGCAGGCATTGTCTTTACCCTCAGTAAAGGGACGGTATGTTGGATGAGTTCCAAGCTAGATACCGTGACATACTAGACGATAAAGGAAGGATACATCGCTACTTAAGATGCTACCAAAGAGGCTGTTTGGGTGTATATTAGTTCATGAGATGAACTACGTTCCTACCATTGTGAGACAATGGAGTTGTGGCTTATGCCAAGGAACGCCGATCCCATCAGTGATCCAGACTTCTTCTAAGGCAGTATCACCTGATCATGGAGATGGTTGATCTCCAAGGTGATCGAGGCAAGGAGAGCAGACTCAGAGGATAACACGGCGGATCCACTCATGAAGGCCTATTCCCAGAGAGAGACTTTTATGGGATGGTTGAGTATGAGATACTTCGACCACTGCTACAGATGGCCCTAGTGCAAGTGGGAGATTGTTAGTTATATGTATGCCCTAGAGGCCATTACTGTACATAGGATGTATATTGTAGTGGATGCTGGGACATATATAGGGAGGACTTTCTTGCTCAACATGATAGTATGCTATCTGGTTACTCATTACCTTAACGTGTATTCAGATTGTCTCTCTATTACATGTTGGTAAAGCCCTTAGGATGTGTACTTGACTACCTGTACTATGATGCGGATCATACTAGTGGGGACATGGTAGTCTACAAGTACATCCTTCAAAGTCCCTAGTCGTGGGTGTATCGAGACGGGGCATCGATATACCAGAGTAGACTAGCGTGTACCTTCTCGACCCATACAGATGGGCGATGGATGATCCCATATCCATCAGTGTTTGACATCAGAGATGATATACGGGTGCTCAATAGAGACTGGGTACACTGGACGGACACGCCGAGAACTCCCAGATGGTATTATACCTCACGTCCGATGGCAGTTCTCTGGTGACACTGGTACAGAGTAGTCTGTTGACCCGAGATCGTCATAGAGTCTTGTATGGTTCCCACTGTGCTTTGATTTCCATCTTACCACGTCCAAGAGGGCGTGCAAAACGGTGGTTTTTGGGTACAGTCCCGAGTCACATGGAGGCAATGAGCGATAGGAGGGGATTCGTCTCTCCCGGTATAGGGGGTTGATGTTGCGCTGTGTTCGATTGGCTATAACAGGAAATCCCTGGCCAGGGTTGCTGAGATTTACTGGTAAGTGTTACCAGTAATTTCTCGAATTGTTATAGACCTCATATCGACACGACTTATAGAGCTATTGCGGTCTGACGTTTACCACCCCTAGGCGAGATATGCGACATATCAGACGACGAGACCAGACTGTACGGTAGTGTTACTGGTTGGATTCACAGGAGTGTGAGTGGGCTTGCTCGTCGATCTTCTAATCGCTCAATACCCGGGTGGCCGTTACGTTTAGCTGACCGCTTGCGGCTTGTGGGTGTTTGATATGATCATCACCTGCTGCCGGCGTATTGACGAGTCTTTAGAGTCCTACACAGAGGTTTCCTGGCTCAAGCGAAACGAAATAGGAGCGCATATGAGATATGTGCGGAACCGAGAATAATGCGTGTATGTGATACCGTATTCTATTCTCGCGATGAATGTATCGAATGGTTGTATGCGATATAACCTAGTTATCGAATCAAGGATTGATTCGGTAAGCCGATACATAGGATACTAGTCGGTTATATGCGATATGACCGGATCGTTAAATCAAGTGTTGATTTAATGATTTAATATATAATTATATATTTGATATATTACTTTGCATTAACTAGTATCGGTTCACTTTAAATGGATTTTCTCGCTCGGGTGTGCGCATTGCATATGCGATATGATTTTGTGCACATGCTTGTATCATGTTTGATGATACATGCCTTTTTAATTAAGTGTATAGAATTAAACCTTGGTTAATGGAATGGTTAGGGTTTACTATTTGCTTATTCATTTTATTCATTTATTTATTAATCTTTTTCTTATCGGAAAAAGGAAATGAAATGATAAAATGGTGGCATTTCTTTTGTTCATTCATGAAGCTTCATGAATGCTTTGACGTGATGACCATTTTGTTTTTAGCTTAACCCTAACCATTGCATTAAACCATGATTAGTTCTCTACACTTAACTATGGTCATGTTATGATAAGGATTGATTATTCTTTTCTTTTTTAATTAACTTATCATAACATAATTCTTCTTCTTCTTCCTTTCTTCACTTGAAGAAAGCAAGCTCCATCAATGGTGATTGATGGAAATGAGTGAGAAATACAATTCTAAAGTCTACCCACTTCCTATTTCTTCATCCTCTACCACTTGCCAAGTAGTAGAGTGTGTTTCCTTCACAAGTTTTCATGACTTGGTGAAGGTGGAGCTTGATTTAGCGATGCCTCGACGTAGATCATCTTCGGCATGGACATCGACGACCTAGCTCGCCTATTCTCCGATGAAGCCGACGCTAGAGCCCGGGAATTCACTAGGACAGCGAGGGGACTGCGTTGCGGAGCTATGGAGGTGGAGCACCAGATCTACAAAGGTTGTATTTCCGTTTAAACTTTAGTTAAGTTGTTAATTAGTTTCATTTTCGCCAAGAAATCTAGCCAACGATCCGTAGTCGGGTTTCTCGGCACCTATAATTTTTGAAATTTGCATGGTTGATGCCTTGTGAGACCTCACTAGAGTGCCTAGGAACCCTACAAAAGTTGTATATAAAAGACAACAAATCCACAATAATATACAAATACGTCCTCACCAAGTCTCTAAGTCAAAAAAAAATACAATAGTAGATGGAGAGTACAAAATACAACGAATGTACAATATGAAATACAGATAACCACCAACCTACCTAAGCAAAATAGTACTGTGAGCTGATGCGGTATCTGGAGCAAAAGATGATAGCTGAAAGCGGAAAAGAAGAATAGCCTGCCTCGACTACTCTGGGGAACAACCTGAAACACCTGTGGCACAACGGGGGTGAGTTGCCAACTCGTGAATAGTATAAAACATATGCAGGTAATCGCAGGAATGCACGTACAGCATGAATCTAAGATATGCGATTACAGTAATAACATGTCATGCAAATGCTGAATAAAGGAGAGTACACTAGCAGGTACGATCAATATGTGAAGCAATAGTAACATGACAATAGTATGCAATAACCATGCAAAAAGGATATGAGAATGTAGATATGCAACTCATCATAAGGGTACACTAACAGGTACTACCACTATATGAATCTGTGCATAAAAATAGGTAAGGGTGAGGTATAGGGTGAAATATGTCATTTCCACGGAAACCTGACATCGTGGCAGGATCACAATCCATCCAGACACTCAAATCCCAAATCCTCAAATCAGCCCCCACATTGGGCTCTCACGATATATAAGTCTCACATCACCTCAATATACAATATCGAATAGCTCTCATATATCTCGAATGTACAATTCAACAATCTCATTCATATCCAATATCCAATCTCAATGAATCACCTATATCCCAAGTCGAATCTCAAGTAAGTTTCTAACATCCTAAAGGTAAATACATAGAAATAAGTATGATGGGGGCAATACACATATATTAGCGTCCCATTCCACTAATATTGGTGTAAGGGTATATATAACAACGGCTAAATCCGCTGTTATATATACAAAAAGGGGTTAAAGAAATATCATGAAAACCGTGTGCCAAGCATCGACACAGAAATCCTCGTATATCGGGTTCCGTCAGTCCGGATCGATCCACGGGGTCCGTCTGCGGTGTCGGCCCTCGGCCCCTACAGTACAGATCATCCCGCATCCATCTCTCGACTCTGGCCAGTATCCTCCGGACAACTGCCAGGTCCAACCAATCACCGGTAGGTACTCGCCCGCCTCCAGGCTCAATCGGCAAACCCATCGATCTTCTTGCCGAGGGGAACCATACCGGGCCCCACCATGTATCTCATACGGCAACCACACCTCGTATGGAGTATATAATCAGCACCGATAAAACTCATGGTGGACGCGCAAATATCATATCAAGGAAACCGGGTTGTTCAATGTATGCATAATTTCATGAACTCCCGTGGTTCCCAAATCCCGAAAACATCATATAAAATCCAAATAAACAATGCGCAAATCCAGGAATAAATATATGCGATATATCTGAATGCGAGCAGGTAAACAAAAGTATATAGCTGAACCAGATGTATGCAAAATCAATAAGGTACAGCCAAATATAGGTATCTACCTATAAGAACTGATGTCGTATACCCCCCTGGGTATAAGAAGATTAAGAGTAAGATATCCCCCGGTATAAGTAAAATATGTAAAAGGTATACCTGTAGCTGTATCGTAAGGTGCAAATGTACCTATCACTAAAGGTATGATACACTATAGTTATACCGGTAGCTAAATGTCATGTGTGGTAAGCAATAGTAGCTATAAGGGGTAATGTGTGACATCGCAATTATTGACGGTGTGTGTATAGCATACAATCCGTGCTCGTGCAACATGAACCGTCAATAATGTGTGCAGTGTCCTACGGCTGCTAGTTACAGTATAACTATATCAAGGAAAATAAAGAATGGCGCAATTCTACAATGACGTAAAATGTGCGACAGGTAAATGAATCCTAGCCCGGACGCATAACGCCATGCGGGCGATTCCCCTGTAGATGTTAAATCTACCCACCTACACTCCACGCTAGGTGAATCCTTCCATCTGCTCCCTCTGTAGCCGTGTCCGTAGTTCCTGCCTGCAAACCTGCAAATACGACAATGCAATCATATATAAGTCAAGATATTCCGCGAAACGCGATATCGAACCAAAACGAGAAACTCGCGTCGCGAACTAAACGTGCGTGTGCACGATACGCTGAATCGTGTGTGTACGCATCTAAAACCACCCCGTCGCGTCGCGATACGCAGAAACCCAAACCTACACACGTATCACGCGTGTCGCGAAGGTTTAGAAAAAAGGCAAAATAGGTATTTGGTCCCAAATTTTTATACAGAGCTAAACTTACAAAAATATATACATCACAGAACCCTATACACTAGCAGACACCTACAGGACCAAACCCTAACCCAAACCCTACCCATCTGGCCGCAATTGGCGGCCAGAATGAAGGAATTGGTGGCCACAAGAAGGAATTTGGGGGTCGGGTTAAACCTGGGGTATCAGCACCTATCCACTATACTGCAGTCCTCTCAATTTCAAACTGAACTCATCGGGTCAAAAGCAGTTCCAGAAAACCTCAGTTTGGCACAATACGATAAATTGCATCAATTAGAGAAACTGGTGGTATTTTAGTGCAATTGGGGTTAAACAAGGTTAATATGGTCTCAATAACCCACTAACAACCTACTGAAACCAAATCACACCACATTAGCCCAAGATTCCCACAAAACACCTTACATCGCACTAAAACGCACTAAAACGCACTAAAAACCACTAACCGATGCAAAACTACTCTAACCAAGCAAACTAGGGAGTAAGTTTAGGAAATATACCTCATACTTAACTCTAGGGAGCTGAAGGAAGAAGAAGAGATGAAGGGAAGGGGCTGCACTTGGTGCTGTTGCTGCTGTGCTTTGCTGGTGCTGCTGCTTCTCTCTGCTGCTGCTGCTTGCTTTGCTGCTGCTGCTGCTCTCTCTGCAGGTGAGTGTGTGTGTGTGTTGTGAGAGTGAGGGAATGAGAGCAAAAGGGAAATGAGAGAAGAAAATGAGAACAACAAAAGAAAGACCCCCTTCTCACTCTCTCTCTCCTCATTAAATGAGGCATGGCTCATGCCATGATGCCCATGCTCACTCTCTCTCTCTCCCAAAGTCAACCAAATTCAAAAATTCCATTTTAAATTCATTTTCACTTTTTAAAACTATCATGACACTTAAACAAACATAAAACTAGATTAGGGAGAAATGGTTAGTTAA
This sequence comes from Agapanthus africanus, assembly GCA_030015575.1. NCBI lineage: Eukaryota > Viridiplantae > Streptophyta > Magnoliopsida > Asparagales > Amaryllidaceae > Agapanthus > Agapanthus africanus. The sequence continues at coordinate 101,879,267 of JASDDO010000006.1, forward strand.
CCATGTTGCTAATCATGGTTTAACCCCAAAAACAACCCTAGTTATCATGCATAAGTGTATGCAAGCCTAACAAAATTCCAATAAAATACACAACAAATAGGATAAAATATTTAAAACTTAATTTGGTAAACTTTTATTAAAAACCACACATTAAAATATAATTAGCTACAAAACACATTCTAAGGTGTTACAATCTCCCCCCCCCCCCTTAAAAGAAATTCGTCCCCGAATTTTAAAAATATTCCGATACGCATACCTTCAAAGAGAAGATTAAAACCCTCAAATCTCGCTCGCAGCCTCCCAAGTGACTACCTCACTATACGGCTACGTCCAAGAAAACCCTTCACAGATGGCAAGATCTTTGACCGACGTTTCTCCACCTGTCGAGCCATTAACACACATGGCTGCTGGTGAACGAAAGATCGCGTCCAGCTAAATGTTCTGGTGCCAAATCATGTGAGAAAGGTCATGAAGGTAAATGTAAAGTATCATCACAAGGAATACGGGGTGAAAATCCAATAATCTGGGCGGAAGTGCCAAATTAAAGGCAACGAAACTAACTCGCTTATAGGATCTCAGAAGGACCAAAATCCCGGGACAAACTTCCCAAAATCCAACACGTAATTCATCCGAAAGTCCATAGGAATACATGATCTGTCCCTGCGAACTTGAGTCTATGACTACACAGTCGTCATAAGACCTCAGTTCGAAATGGACAATTCCTATCCTGCCTAACACAACTGGACTATCTCCGAAGTCTCTAGACATAGCTGGGGTCCAAAGTCCAACTTATGCAGAGTTAGAAGAACAACAGACTGGTGATCGACACGACCTAACCCCTAAGCTTAAGGGTGGCCGATTGGAGAATCTCCTGATAACAACTATCGAAGGAGAACCTTAACGATGGCGAGTGACGATCCCAACTGCTGACGACAAACAAAACAAACACAAAACTTTAACAAAACAACTGAGCAAACTGAGTATAACCGGCCGACAAGAATCCGAATGGAGTCACACTCTAACTTAACTTGGGTAGAAACCATAACGAAATTCATGGAGATCTGCTCCCATCCCTGCTTTAGAACGGTAAAAGGCTGCAACTCTCCAGCCGGCCTCAGATGCTCGACTCAAGCACACAACAAGACTGACACCTTGAAACGAAACCTGAAACTTCTCTTTACATCCCTGTCCAGTCGTAACTATCTCACAAGTCACGCCAAAGCTGGTGGAACTTGAATGAATACTGAGAGTTGACTGATGTGCATGTTCTAGGATTACACGTCTCTACCCGATGATGTCAGGTACACAAACGCGTCCCTAACTTAGCACACCATTATCACAATTCAAGGTCTCCAAATCATTACCCAGCCGAGTATGCTCAAGTATCTCTGACGAACGAGCATCGACGGGCAGTGTCTCGCGAAAACGATTTAAGAAAAGTGGTCGGGAGCGGACATGAGCAAGCTGTCCCCTCCGTAGAGACGAACTTAAGCTATACTCAACAATCACACAAAAACTGCAAATCAGCAGAAGACTAACACAACAATTAAAATCCGCTGCAGGAAGATGTTCATTAAGCTCTAGTGGTCAGTGGAAAATCTGACACTACTCTCAACCAAGTAGTGTCTCTAAATCTCCAACGCAAAACCACCGCGGCCATCTCCAGATCATGAGTGGAATATCCTTCTCGTACCTCCTCCAAATGTAGGGAAGCAAAAGCGATAACTCCATAGTGTCACCTCGGTACACACTCAAGCCCACTCAAGAAACATTACAGTTAAACAACAAGGCCGCCCGAACCAAAAGCGAAGAAAGAACTGTTGCAGCTGTTAACGGAATCTCCAACTGCCGAAACTCTGTACACATACCTCAGTCCACAGAACAAAAACCACCCTTCCGGTCCATTCAGTCGACGGTGCAGCATTACTCTAGCAATCCTGCACGAAACGGCGGTAAAAACCTGCTAAGCCCAACAATCCGCGGATCTCCGTCCTGCACACAAGTCTGGGCCTAAGCTGTACGGCCACGATCTCCCTCGGAACCATACGGAGCCGTCTCCCATGACTACAAGACCTAGGAGTCAACACAAACAAGCCTGAAGAAACACTCCGAGAATTTAGCAACTGCTGCTGCTCTCCCAGCATCTGCATAACAAATCCTCAAGTGCTACTCCTGTCCCTCAAGACAATTTAAGTAGACCAGGGTGTCGTAAATAAGACAACAAAAGCTGGTCGAGGAACGGCCTGCAGAAATCGGGTTCATCATATCTACGAATGCTGTTAGGGCAACAGTGAACCCAACGACTCACAAAAACACACAAAAAGCCCGTAGCACGCGTAAGGCAGTCTTCGGAATGCCATCACTCCGAATCCGCAATAATGATGACCTGATCCCAAGCAAACTTAGAAAAATGTCTCGCACTCTGGAGCTGATCGAAGAAATCGTCACGGCGAGTTAATGGATACCTATCCGCACTGTAAGCCGGTTCAATTGACGATCCGCCGATACACAACCTCAAACTGCCGTCTTTCTCCTCGACGAACAGAAATAGGAACCTCCAAAAGCGAAACACTCAGACGCACAAACTCCCCAAACTACAACTCTGCAGCTGATCCTTTAGCTCCCATGTTTCGCCGGCTCATCCGGAACAACGTCGGAAAAACTCTCGCATGAAAGGAACCCGGTCCAACAATCCAACTGTGGCTCCGGTATAGCGAATGAACGCCAAGAATCCACGACATCTCCTCAGTAGCCGACTAGCGAAAAAAGGCTGAATTCAAGCTGTAAGAGGCGGCACAACTATCCACCTGTACAACAAGAACTGACTTGCCGGGGAAAACAAAACCTAACTTGTTTCCTCACGGTAGTCCACAGAAGCCTAACACGTAGTTAACCAGTCCGTGCCCAGGAGAACGTCAAATCCAACATCTCAAGAAGGATCAAAACGACGGACGAATCTCTATCTCCTATCCGATTGGCACAAAACTGAAATACGTGTCGCGCAACAAAAGAATCGCTGACAGAAGTTAACACCACTACGACTAATCTACCCAACCAGGGTACAAGCAAGAAAACAACGAATACATGAAAGAACATATAAATCAAGGGTACCTGAAAACTCCACATTGGACGTCTGCGCGTTCCGATGGGTAGAAGCAAACTCCTGTGTCTGCCCTCTACTCGCAGCTGGATGAACTCCTCTGGTAGACTGAGCCCTCTGAGCGAATCTTCCACGTCCACGGCCTCTCTGAAAACGATCCTGACGAAGTGCCAAGGAACAATCCCTGACGAAGTGCTGAAGGCTCCTGCATCGAAAACATCCACATGCTGACTGCTGACCATCCTGGGGATGAGAGCTGAACGACCGTCCTCGTCCTAAGCCTCTACTACTCCCGCGACGGCCACGAAATCTATCTCGACGACCAAACCTCTGTCTCTGGGCTGGTACGCTGGTACGAGTCCTCCACTGTCCTGGAATATGTGCCTCGTCCACTGGAGCTGCAACCACTGGTGCTATGTAGGTGACGGACTGCTGCATACTCATCGTAAGGGACAGCTGAGTAACAGGGGTGACAACCTCCTGTCGTAGCTCCCGAACGACGTCAACTAAAGAACTCATCGTCTGGCGGAACTCCTGCATCTCTACTAAAAGTCTATCCATAGTATAGGTCGTAGGCTGATCCGTCTGCACCTGTGCAACTAGAGTGCCATCCTGGTCAGTACTCGTCTCACCCGAGCCAACTCTGACCTCGGCCATCGCTGCATCGCTCTGAGTCCCCATATTCATCGGCGGCAAGGCTATAAATAGATATAAGATAAGATTCGATAAGAATAAGGGAATCGAATTTTAAGGATAGGAATCATCAAGGAAGGAATGTCAAGCAAATTGTACTTAGGTCACTTTAGGCGAAGTATCGCATCGTGGGTATGCTGCAGACATACACATACTACGTTACTTTGCTTAAGCTACCTACTCCATCATACTAAAGTCATCCTACACTCCTAAAGGTAAAACCTAACGCTCTGATACCAACTTTGTCACGACCCAAAATTAGCCCGTGACGGCCCTAATACTACGCAACGCCTTAAGACGTAACGTAGTAAAAGAAAGCCAAAACCCAGAAGTCTAAACCATAAAAATACGGAAAAGATAATATAAGTTTTGAAACATTTGAAATCGCAACCCAAATTCTTTAAAAGCCTTACTTTCTTTCTTTAGAATTTTAGCAACACCCCTTTTTGTAAAAACTAGCCAAGATGAATACAAAACAAATATACGACGCCGTAGCGAAGAAATAAAGACAGTAGAGAGAAAGCTGTATATAAAAGACAACAAATCCACAATAATATACAAATACGTCCTCACCAAGTCACTAAGTCAAAAAAAAAATACAATAGTAGATGGAGAATACAAAATACAACTAATGTACAATATGAAATACAGATAACCACCAACCCACCTAAGCAAAATAGTACTGTGAGCTGATGCGGTATCGGGAGCAAAAGATGATAGCTGAAAGCGGAAAAGAGGAATAGCCTGCCTCGACTACTCTGGGGAACAACCTGAAACACCTATGGCACAACGGGGGTAAGTTGCCAACTCGTGAATAGTATAAAACATATGCGGGTAATCGCAGGAATGCACGTACAGCATGAATCTAAGATATGCGATTACAGTAATAACATGTCATGCAAATGCAGAATAAAAGAGAGTACACTAGCATGTACGATCAATATGTGAAGCAATAGTAACATGACAATAGTATGCAATAACCATGCAAAAAGGATATGAGAATGTAGATATGCAACTCATCATAAGGGTACACTAACAGGTACTACCACTATATGAATCTGTGCATAAAAATAGGTAAGGGTGAGGTATACGGTGAAATATGTCATTTCCACGGAAACCTGACATCATGGCATGATCACAATCCATCCAGACACTCAAATCCCAAATCCTCAAATCAGCCCCCACATTGGGCTCTCACAATATATAAGTCTCACATCACCTCAATATACAATATCGAATAGCTCTCCTATATCTCGATTGTACAATTCAACAATCTCATTCATATCCAATATCCAATCTCAATGAATCACCTATATCCCAATTTGAATCTCAAGTAAGTTTCTAACATCCTAAAGGTAAATATATAGAAATAAGTATGATGGGGGCAATACACATATATTAGCGTCCCATTCCACTAATATTGGTGTAAGGGTATATATAACAACGGCTAAATCCCTTGTTATATATACAAAAAGGGGTTAAAGAAATATCATGAAAACCGTGTGCCAAGCATCGACACAGAAATCCTCGTATATCTGGCTCCGTCAGTCCGGATCGACCCACGGGGTCCGTCTGCGGTGTCGGCCCTCGGCCCCGACAGTACAGATCATCCCGCATCCATCTCTCGACTCTGGCCAGTATCCTCCGGACAACTGCCAGTTCCAACCAATCACCGGTAGGTACTCTCCCGCCTCCAGGCTCAATCGGCAAACCCATCGATCTTCTTGCCGAGGGGAACCATACCGGGCCCCACCATGTACTCTCATACGGCAACCACACCTCGTATGGAGTATATAATCAGCACCGAAAAAACTCATGGTGGACGCGCAAATATCATATCAAGGAAACCGGGTTGTTCAATGTATGCATAATTTCATGAACTCCCGCGGGTCCCAAATCCCGAAAACATCATGTAAAATCCAAATAAACAATGCGCAAATCCAGGAATAAATATATGCGATATATCTGAATGCGAGCAGGTAAACAAAAGTATATAGCTGAACCAGATGTATGCAAAATCAATAAGGTACAGCCAAATATTGGTATCTACCTATATGAACTGATGTCGTATACCCTCCCTGGGTATAAGAAGAATATGAGTAAGATATCCCCCGGTATAAGTAAAATATGTAAAAGGTATACCTGTAGCTGTATCGTAAGGTGTAAATGTACCTATCACTAAAGGTTTGATTGTCACGACCCGAAAGACCACGTGACTGGCCCTTGAACCATATGAAGTCTATAGGGCTCCATCTGATCCAAGTAAGCCAAAAGCTCAGAAATCTAAAACCAAGTTAAGGATAAATAAACAACAAGCAATACTATACAACGCCGAAAGGCGAGGATGAAAATTCAAAAGAAACCCAGATAAGCATGAAAACTGTAACACTACTAAGCGCGACTCTAAGTTCGAAATAATACATCACTAGTGTCTGAGTCTAAAACAATATACAAGTTTTGGTTGATGGAATCTCTAGATACAACGAATAATACATGTACAATGGCGGTTCTGATACAAAGTACCCACCTACCAAGCAAATCACCCGCAAAGGAAAGCAGTGTGCCAGAAATGCCGCTATGGAACCTGTACGGCAAACCTGCAAGAACTGTGGCACAACGGGGGTGAGTTGCCAACTCGTGAATAGAAAATATCTACAAGCAGAAATCGAAAGCAAGACATAATCCTAGGTCAATACGATCAGTATATAACATAACCCTCCAGTGAATAAGTCTGAAGCATAGTAAAGTAGCAATGTAACATCTAAACATAAGTGTAGTGCCAAGAACTCGCGCCAGTGCCTCACGTAATAACATATCATAAATATGATGTATGTATGCTGTAAAATGAAAACAGAAGATATCATGAATGAAATCATCAGGAAATCAATGTCGAGCATCGACGCAAACTATATATCTCAATATCAAGTGAATCCCATCTATCGTGTATCCGATATGTATGCAACATGCATGAGAGTACTCTACTACATGATGCAATGCATATAAAATAAATGCGGGGTAGGGGAGATATAATATACCATCGGCCATAAAGGCTCCTCTCATATCGAGCACATAGGCTCCTTTCATACATCGGGCATCCGTCAGTCCGGGTCAGCCCTCTCTCAATATATCGGGCATCCGTCAGTCCGGGTCAGCCCTCTCTCAATATATCGGGCATCCGTCAGTCCGGGTCAGCCCTCTCTCAATATATCGGGCATTCGTCAGTCCGGGTCAGCCCTCTCTCAATATATCGGGCATCCGTCAGTCCGGGTCAGCCCTCTCTCAATATATCGGGCATCCGTCAGTCCGGGTCAGCCCTCTCTCAATATATCGGGCATCCGTCAGTCCGGGTCAGCCCTCTCTCAATATGTCGGGCATCCGTCAGTCCGGGTCAGCCATCTCTCAATATATCGGGCATCCGTCAGTCCGGGTCAGCCCTCTCTCAATATATCGGGCATCCGTCAGTCCGGGTCAGCCCTCTCTCAATATATCGGGCATCCGTCAGTCCGGGTCAGCCCTCTCTCAATATGTCGGGCATCCGTCAGTCCGGGTCAGCCCCCTCTCAATATGTCGTGATGCATATATAAGTTTGCATAGATCATCGTGATGATATTTTTAAGTATGCGTATATATATATATATATATATATATATATATATATATATCAGCGTCCCATACCACTAATATATATATACTCTAGGGGTACACATATATATTTCAGCGTCCCATACCACTGATATATATATGCAGGAGTAAAACAATCTAGAATCATCATATGCAACCATATCACAGTGCGAAATCCATGAATTATAATACATGCAACAAGAACACTAATATAAGCATGCAACTATGTAAAGGCATGTGCACAAGGAATATGAATCATTAACATATGCAAGCAATGTGGATAGCAGGAATATGCGGACATTGAATAATCGACGTAACAGTAAAGAATCTACACCCATATGTACATGTCATGCGGTTATACCCTTTGAAAAAGAATAACTCGGGTCTAGTCTAACATCTACTGTGCAGCTACAGATCTAAGTATCATGTAAATCAGGAGGGGTAAGGACACCACCTAAGTCTGAGTCGATATAAACATATATATATATATATATACATAAAATAGTCAATGATCCCTCCTCAATAGTATCGCTTACAATACAGTATATCATATGACAATCCTCAAGTCATGAGTGCGGATCTATCATCAACATAAAGCCCGTACGGTAAATCATCGTACGGCATCCCAATAGCTGGGTACGGGTCAATATCACATTATCTTATCAAGTACCAGGTATTCTTATCATCATAACACATAATCTGTGATACTGAATCTAATTCTAGTACAAATCGATACCATCTATATAATTATGAATGCGGGGGTAAAACACACATCCCAAGCCTGCAAGAATCACATATCGCATCCCAAATACGAATCATATCAATCACCGATCTCACGGCACCAAGCCCAATATCATTGACTCATCTCCAAGGTCATCCAATATTATCATCAACGCAGTGTAAATATAGTGAATATGCAAGGGTGTGCGTGTGGGTGTAAACCTATTCTAGGGTTCGTGGCTATGAACTACACTAGTTTACTTCTAAGCCTAAACTATCCATAAAACACCTAACACAATATCCATGACACACTGTAACGATCATGTATAGTATATCAACTACGGACTGCGGGGGTGCTATACGTCATCCCCCGACTTTCCCCTGTAGATATAATCTACTCACCTTGCGTCTTTATATGTGGATGTCGCCACGCGCTTTCTTGCCGTCCTGAAGTCTTCATGAGGTACCTACACATCAAGGTATCGCATATGCGCATTAAAACCATCTCAAAGCTAAAAGGGCACATGAAATCCTAAACGATACTATATGGGGCCTATAGGTTAGAACTTATGGCACGCCTTCAAAACCATCAATAAATCCTCTATATCGTCGTATAAACGCCAAATAGTCGAGGCAAAACACAATACAAAATTGCAGAATTAAAAATACGGAATACGGAAACACGAATCCAAAACAGCAACTTAGGAAATATGTTCCAGATTTCACCCTAGGTCCAATTAGAAAATTCTATATATACCAGGGGCCTAATCTACAGATAAGGAAACACCAAAACGAAAACGAGCCAAATTGGTGGGGTCCAGGCCGCAAATTGCGGCCAAATGGGTAAAATTTGCGGCCGGGAAAAGGAGTTATGGGCTGGGGTCTTGGTGGTAGCTTCCTGGGTGCCTGCACATACTACTGTCCAATCAATTTTATCTTAGGGTGTCTCGGGTGATAGCAGATTCAATATACTCATTACAGATTGAACAAATTTTCCGATATCTGTTTCTAAAATCCATATTCTGGTTTTTGGCTTCAGGTTAGGGTCTCAATTCATACACTAGGGTGTTTATATAACCTCAACTGAGCTCAATTTCACAATACAACACAAGTTTCCCTCAAACCCTAACTAGGTTTTCTTTAACTCCACAAAATCAACAATATCGGTTCTAAACTAAACATGGGGTATAAGTAATGCATAAACCAAGCTAATGATCCAGAAAATACCTCATTTGGCAACTCAAGAATTTTCTTGAGTTGCCCATAGTGGCCAAAATCCATACTTTCTTGGTCCATCGGGTAGGTCTTGAGCTTGTGCATCCTTTTAGTGAAATGGGGAAAGGGTTTTAGTGTTGTTTTGAATGTGTTTAGAGGGGTTGAAGAGGGGAGGGAAATGAGGAGCAGCAGCAACAGCAAGGTTGAAGAGGGAGAGAGGGATGAGTGAAGGAAATGAAGGAGATGGTTAAGTCTTGGTCAAAGGTTACCTTCTCTCTCTCACCCATACCTCATTATCTTATTCCTTTCTCTTTTCCTTTTTCTTTTCTTTTTCCTTAAAACAAACCCTTCTCACCTAAATAGTAACCCCAAAGCAAACCATGGTGAAAATGCACAAGTGAAGAGAAAAAGATATGTGCATGTTTTGCACAAAATTGCTAAAAACCGATTAGCGAGTTTTAATCGTGATTAGCACTAAATTAGTGTCAAACTAACCACAAAAACTTTAAGATGTCATAATTCTCTAATTTACCCTATTTTAGAATTTTCCATAATTTTTCCCCATTTATTTGTATTTAATAATTCCAAAATATTAAAATATTCAATAAAATAATATTAAATTATAAAAATTCCCAAAATTAATATTTTATCTTTTTTGAAATGTTACAATCTACCCCCCTTAAAGAAATTTGGTCCCCGAATTAAATTTAAACCCCCAATACTAAAACTTTTCAGTAACAATCCAATTTGTCGGGGCTCCGAAAACATCAATACATAGCGAATATCGTAAAAATGTACTGCTCTACTAGAAATCAATCCCCAAAATGCATATATAAGAATATCCTGTGCGTCTGGTTCGCAAAGAATCAAAATCCATATATGTGTCAAACAGGTGTACAAAACAATATCTAGGTGCAACTAGTGTGCACGAAACAAATATCATTAAACTCAGTCATCAAAACTAAATCATGCAAACAGAACGCCCAAAATACCGAAATCCAAAATGACGGATACGTGATAATCGAATCACAAAATCACAAATCATAATACCGTCGTCGGTAGTTCCTCCTTCAAGGTCGAGAAGGAGTCGGTGCATCCCCTGCTAACAGCGCAAGATATCCACTTGCCTCTTGCTCACGGTCTGGCATCCTCTGACTCTGGGTCCTTATCTTCTTTGCGGATTACCTATCTTGCAGTCAATCGGCTCATCGGCCCTGTCAGGTGTGCTAACGGGGACGATTCCGTTCTGGCACTTCTCTGGTCACCTCTCGGTCAATCCTCACGACCACTCGTAAGGCAGCATATCACTGGCGTCGGCTTCTGGCTCTCTGAATGCACATCACACATCTGATCCTGGGTGCAAACATCATTGCAGCCGTGTCCTAGAAGAAATCCTTCTCAGGGTCTCTTCCAATCATGCCTATGCCGATCTGTGCAGAGGCTGGCTCTCTCTTGCATAATCTCTTCTCACCCGATAGACATCTATGTCCTCAGCACAATATTTTCTTGGAAATTGGTCGCATCCCAACGCCTCTGTAAGCACATCACGTCACTGGTCTCGACGGAAAGTAATGACAGCTCGTCAGTGTCTCACACGAACCTCTTGTCCGCTTGTCCGTATTTCCGTCCACTTCGACGTCACGGCATGCTATCTACGCACTGCACTGTTCTCGGCCACGGTCAATCCGAATCTCTCGCACGGACTCGAAATCGCGTACTCTGTAGCTTCACCATTCTATAGAATATGTCTGGCCGAACAGGTTCTCGGAAACACGTCCCAACCATCGGAGGAATACTCAATACTCGTCCATCCTTGATCAATTCGCAATGCATCTGGGTAAGTTCCTTTATCCGAACCAGGTCAACGACCTTGTCGATGACGCCAAACTCTGGCCTGCTGGGTGCGCGCAATATGACCACTCCTGGATCTAGGTCTTCTCGTATCGTATTCCAGAAAGGTCCTGTCGAGATTTCTCTCTCAAATCTCATTCCTGCCGGATTGCCCGGAAGTCATCATCCATCGCTGAAGCCAATTCTTATTCCGGAATGGCTGCATACTTATCGAGCCACTTTCTGGAAGATATATCCATATACAACGCCTCTGGGTGCATATCACATCTCTGATGTCAGCGGAGTGGGACGTCATCTCGTCGAAATCTCTTGCGAACTCTTTTATTCACTCCGCTCCAATGTCGACTGATTCGGACTCGTCTCATCGTGGCTGCATGGACTATGCTCCAACGGCTATACTCGTATCTGGAGTCTCCCAAGCAAATCATCCTATCACGTGATATCCGAATGATGTAGAACATTCGATCGACTCGTCAGAACCTTTTAATCCCCCAAGAGATCAACATCTTGAGTACAGTTTAATAGCATCGAGTACATGCCACAGCGTCGGTGGTCCAGCCGTAGAAGGGCAAACCCAAGCCTCACTAATGGCGCCGCGGAACTGCCGCAAACCCTAAGGTTCAAAGGCTTCCACACGGTCATTAAGTCGAGTTAGGGTTTCATTCTTCTAGAGGGTCCATAGAATCACCTGCATGTTTTTCCGTATACTTTAAACTTGGAAAATGGGCTTCTGACATTCGATCGTCTCTATCGACTCTCAACGAACCTGCGTGGAGTCGTCTCTAGCTAGAAACAATCTATCTGATGACCTCGCATCGGTAAACGAACGAACCAAATGTCCTAGTCATTCTTCCTCAGGTGACTAGCGACTCGCTATCATCTCTTTAAGTATATGCTCACGCTGCAGTAGCTCCAACCATCTGGGCGATATCCCGTCATTTGCAGCAGCAACTGGCTCATTCTCCTGTACGCCGAACAGCGCCTCGATCCTCCTGGAAAAGCGACACATTGGCGGCCATCTTTGAATCGGTCTGCTCTAGATCTGAGTAAGACTCTCCACACTGGAAATCTTCAACTCAACTGGGCCCGCTCCGGCGCTTAAATCGGACGAATCTCCTTCGTCTCTCAAATCGGGTAGACAAGCTATCATCTGTCTCATATCCGCCTGGAAGCTCCGATAATCTCAGCTCGTAAGCTCCGGAAGCGACATCCTGTCAATCTCAGCAACAGCTGGTCCATCTGTCTGCACGGTAGGCGACATCATAATCTCTGAGGTATGCTGTACATCAACAGTCCTCTCTCAACTGGCAGCTCTAACAATGCCCCGATCATCCGATGCAAAACCAAGCACTCGCCTCAACTAGAGGTCACAATCACCAATACTAACTCGAGACGTTCCCATGTCAACAGAAAACACAATGGTCGGCCCTCGTACCAGACGAGCTCGCCCTGACCGTAACCCTAGCAGCAGCCCAAACTGCGCTCAAACATGGTGACAGGAACCTCAATCGAGTATCGAAGAGAGCAGATCAATGGCAAGAAAGAGAACAACAGATCCAGAGTGGATACATGATCATAGGAAGGAACAGCATCAATGGAGGTATGGTCATGAACTAATAGAATCGGGGATCTCAAATGGATGTATAATCATGGATGTAAAGAGAATCACTGATCTCGAAAATATGTACATCCTAAGGTTCCTTAAGCTGAGTGGCGTGTCGTAAGTATGCCGCGGAACATACCAACGGTGCGTCACTCAACTTTAGTCACCTATTTCATCAACCAAGGGTCATCCTACACGACGAAAGTTCGGGTCTATACCCCCTCGACTAAGTCTAAGTTCCGTAAGGTCAAGCCTAAGTTCCGTATATATATAACGCCCTAGGCTCCACATAGTCAAACTTAGACTCGAACCAAGGTCAACCTAGCGCTCTGATACCAACTTTGTCACGACCCGAAAGTGCACGTGACTGGCCCTTGAACCATATGAAGTCTATAGGGCTCCATCTGATCCAAGTAAGCCAAAAGCCCAGAAATCTAAAACCAAGTTAAGGATAAATAAACAACAAGAAATACTATACAACGCCGAAAGGCGAGGATCAAAATTCAAAAGAAACCCAGATAAGCATGAAAATTATAACACTACTAAGCGCGACTCTAAGGTCGAAATAATACATCACTAGTGTCTGAGTCTGAAACAATGTACAAGTTTTGGTTGATGGAATCTCTAGATACAATGAATAATACATGTACAATGGCGGTTCTGATACAAAGAACCCACCTACCAAGCAAATCACCCGCAAAGGAAAGCAGTGTGCCAGAAATGCCGCTATGGAACCTGTACGGCAAACCTGCAAGAACTGTGGCACAACGGGGGTGAGTTGCCAACTCGTGAATAGAAAATATCTACAAGCATAAATCGAAAGCAAGACATAATCCTAGGTCAATACGATCAGTATATAACATAACCCTCAAGTGAATAAGTCTGAAGCATAGTAAAGTAGCAATGTAACATCTAAACATAAGTGTTGTGCCAAGAACTCGCGCCAGTGCCTCACATAATAACATATCATAAATATGATGTATTTATGCGGAAAAATGAAAACAGAAGATATCATGAATGAAATCATCAGGAAATCAATGTCGAGCATCGACGCAAACTATATATCTCAATATCAAGTGAATCCCATCTATCGTGTATCCGATATGTATGCAACATGCATGAAGGTACTCTACTACATGATGCAATGCATATAAAATAAATGTGGGGTAGGGGAGATATAATATACCATCGGCCATAAAGACTCCTCTCATATCGAGCACATAGGCTCCTTTCATACATCGGGCATCCGTCAGTGCGGGTCAGCCCTCTCTCAATATAACGGGCATCCGTCAGTCTGGGTCATCCCTCTCTTAATATATCGGGCATCCATCTGTCCGGGTCAGCCCTCTCTCAATATATCGGGCATCCGTCAGTCCGGGTCAGCCCTCTCTCAATATATCGAGCATCCGTCAGTCCGGGTCAGCCCTCTCTCAATATATCGGGCATCCGTCAGTCCGGGTCAGCCCTCTCTCAATATGTCGGGCATCCGTCAGTCCGGGTCAGCCCTCTCTAAATATGTCGGGCATCCGTCAGTCCGGGTCAGCCCTCTCTCAATATATCGGGCATCCGTCAGTCCGGGTCAGCCCTCTCTCAATATATCGGGCATCCGTCAGTCCGGGTCAGCCCTCTCTCAATATATCGGGCATCCGTCAGTCCGGGTCAGCCCTCTCTCAATATGTCGGGCATCCGTCAGTCCGGGTCAGCCCCCTCTCAATATGTCGGGATGCATATATAAGTTTGCATAGATCATCGTGATGATATATTTAAGTATGCATATATATATATAAATCATCGTCCTATACCACTAATATATATATACTCTAGGGGTACACATATATATTTCAGCGTCCCATACCACTGATATATATATGCAGGAGTAAAACAATCTAGAATCATCATATTCAACCATATCACAGTGCGAAATCCATGAATTCTAATACATGCAACAAGAACACTAATATAAGCATCCAACTATGTAAAGGCATGTGCACAAGGAATATGAATCATTAACATGTGGATAGCAGGAATATGCGGACATTGAATAATCGACGTAACAGTAAAGAATCTACACCCATATGTACATGTCATGCGGTTATACCCTTTGAAAAAGAATGACTCGGGTCTAGTCTAACATCTACTGTGCAGCTACAGATCTAAGTATCAAGTAAATCAGGAGGGGTAAGGACACCACCTAAGTCTGAGTCGATATAAACATATATATATTTACATAAAATAGTCAGTGATCCCTCCTCAATAGTATCGCTTACAATACAGTATATCATATGACAATCCTCAAGTCATGAGTGCGGATCTATCATCAACATAAAGCCCGTACGGTAAATCGTCGTACGGCATCCCAATAGCTGGGTACGGGTCAATATCACATTATCTTATCAAGTACCTGGTATTCTTATCATCATAACTCATAATCTGGGATACTGAATCTAATTCTAGTACAAATCGATACCATCTATATAATTATGAATGCGGGGGTAAAACACACATCCCAAGCCCGCAAGAATCACATATCGCATCCCAAATACGAATCATATCAACCACCGATCTCACGGCACCCAGCCCAATATCATTGACTCATCTCCAAGGTCATCCAATAGTCCCTAGACAGGGCAAGCGAGATATACTGGTCGGTTTCCAGTGTTATCTCAGGGTGTTCTGGGCTACACTCCGACACGACTTGTACCGCTATTAGGGGACTAACGTTTATCGCCCCCTAGACCCGCCATGCGATGTTATCAGACGAACAGACCGGACTGTACAGAGATTGTCACATTCAGACTCAGTAGGAGTTCAGATGGGTTTCACCTCGTCCGTCTTCTTATCGGCATCTACCTGGGGACCGTTACGTACAGCTAGTGCCGCTTGCGGTCTGTGGTTAAACACACTGCCAGCGTAGTGTCGAGTCTTTAGAGTCCCACACAGAGGGTTATTCGCTTTTGGGCAAAATAGAGTAGAGGTCGCATGATTTTACGACAGGGTTCGTTCTCATCCGCGCACTTATGCACGTTTGGCGTCCGGAAGGATATTACTAGCGGGCTCTGGTTTGAGCCAGATCCTAGTATATGTTTTGGTGATAGTTTTATCTCATAGTATTCATGTTCCTCGGAACACGAATGCGGGTGTGTATGCACAGTTGATTGAGGCGGAGGAAGAGGATTTTCATTAGCGTTTCGGAACGGGTGTGTATGCACTGTTGACAGTCGTCTTTTTCCAAACCCTAATGAATTTGTGATATATCAATTAAGAATATTAATTAAATGAAATTGTGTCATGGTTGGGTTTGTTGACTTGTTGACCAAGGTTGACTTGTTGATCATAGTTGAAACATTGACTATCATCATTACACATCAAAGATACACTTTGATTCTAGCAAAACCATTTAATGTGAAATGATAATAGTCTTATCAAACCTTCCATCAACTTTTCATTTAGTTTAATTTTATTAATTTGATAATTCACTAGATATTGTTATGGTTGTAAAAAACCATTTTCATTCTATCATAACCATTCCCTCTCCTCTCTTCTTCTTCCTCCTCCTCTAGTTCAAGGAGATCCATTCTCATGTGTTGAGAAACCTCTCCTTGAGATAAAATACTCTAAACCACTCTCTAATCACTCTAGGGTTGAAGGTCTAGCAAGCCAAAGACCTTAGTTCTCTCAAAGTTCGAGAAAGGAGCCCAAAGTTGAACCTTCAGGTGGATCCATCTTTGACGAAAGAAGGCGACGAGGAAAGCACCATCCAACCACTACAAAGAGTTCAAGATGAAGGAGTTCAAGTGAGGTATAACCCCTAACCGAGTAGAAAACTCTCTTGTTAGGTTGCTAGTGTGTAGTTTAGCCAAGATCCGTTTTTGTAGTCCATGTTGCCCAAACCCTAAAAATCGTTTTTCACAATTTCCGCAAGCCCGAAAGAACCGGGAGAGGTAATGTGGACTTACAGTCTTTACCCTCAATGGAAGGGCGGTGTGTTGGAAGAGTTCCAAACAGGAAACCATTGCTGACTCGACGATGGAAGCGGAATATATCGCTGCATCTGATGCCGCAAAAGAAGCCGTCTGGATGAGGAAGTTCTTGATAGAACTTCAGGTGGTTCCTACCATTGTTGATCCAATACAGCTGTATTGCGACAACAACGGAGCTATAGCTTTAGCGAAGGAACCTAGGTCCCATCAGAAGTCCAGGCACATCTTGAGGCGGTATCACCTGATCAGGGAGATCGTGGGTCGCCATAAGATCGAGGTTCGAAGAGTTGCTACGGAAGATAACACTGTTGATCCATTCACAAAGGCCTTACCCCAGACTCAGTTCAAGCGGCTGATCGAGATGATAGGTCTTCGATACGCCAGTACATGGCCTTAGTGCAAGTGGGAGATTGTTAGTGTATATGCCCTAGAGGCCATTATTGTATCATACTAGTTTGTATATTACTTGATGGAAGCTTGGGATATTCACCTTGTATAAACAATCTTGCTCAATATAGTAGTATGCTACTTGGTTTTTTTCTGCTTTAATGTGTGCATGTGTTTCTTTTAGCATATCGCCTTTACACATTAGTGGAGCCCTTAGGATCTTTGCATGATTACCAGCATTGTGATAGAAGTCACACTCGTGCGGGCTGGGTAATCCACAAGCACATCCTTATGCAGTTCCCTAGTCGTAGGACTATTGAGACAGGGCATCGATACTCCGGAGTAGACTAGCGTATACGGTTCTCATCCCAGTTTGGGAAGAGGTCTGTCCCACAGCCGTTAGTACGTCGTACTTGAGATAGTATGCGGGTGCTCGTTAGGTTACGAGTAAACTGGACAAGACTCGTCGGGAACTGTTGGTGGTATTATACCTATCGTCAGTTATCAGTTCCCAGGTGACATGAGTACAGCTTAGTCCGCTGACTTGACACTGTCACTTCGCCTCGAGTGTGTTCCCACTGCACTTTGATTACTACCCTACCACGGCTCATAGGAGTCGTGCAAACAGGTAGTTTTTGGGTGCAGTCCCGAAGCACTTGGAGGCAGTGACGGTTAGACAGGATTCGTCTCTCCTGGTATTGGGGGTTGACATCGCGCTGTGTCTAGGAGAGCCATTACACAAGTAGTCCCTGTGTCACGACCCAAAATTGGCCCATGACGGCCCTAATACTACGCAACGCCCTAAGACGTAACGTAGTAAAAGAAAGCCAAAACCCAGAAGTCTAAACCATAAAAATACGGAAAAGATAATATAAGTTTTGAAACATTTGAAATCGCAACCCAAATTCTTTAAAAGTCTTACTTTCTTTCTTTAAAATTTTAGCAACACCCCTTTTTGTAAAAACTAGCCAAGATGTATACAATACAAATATACGACGCCGTAGCAAAGAAATAAAGACAGTAGAGAGAAAGCTGTATATAAAAGACAACAAATCCACAATAATATACAAATACGTCCTCACCAAGTCTCTAAGTCAAAAAAAAATACAATAGTAGATGGAGAGTACAAAATACAACGAATGTACAATATGAAATACAGATAACCACCAACCCACCTAAGCAAAATAGTACTGTGAGCTGATGCGGTATCTGGAGCAAAAGATGATAGCTGAAAGCGGAAAAGAGGAATAGCCTGCCTCGACTACTCTGGGGAACTACCTGAAACACCTGTGGCACAACGGGGGTGAGTTGCTAACTCGTGAATAGTATAAAACATATGCAGGTAATCGCAGGAATGCACGTACAGCATGAATCTAAGATATGCGATTACAGTAATAACATGTCATGCAAATGCTGAATAAAGGAGTGTACACTAGCAGGTACGATCAATATGTGAAGCAATAGTAACATGACAATAGTATGCAATAACCATGCAAAAAGGATATGAGAATGTAGATATGCAACTCATCATAAGGGTACACTAACAGGTACTACCACTATATGAATCTGTGCATAAAAATAGGTAAGGGTGAGGTATAGGGTGAAATATGTCATTTCCACGGAAACCTGACATCGTGGCAGGATCACAATCTATCCAGACACTCAAATCCCAAATCCTCAAATCAGCCCCCACATTGGGCTCTCACAATATATAAGTCTCACATCACCTCAATATACAATATGGAATAGCTCTCCTATATCTCGAATGTACAATTCAACAATCTCATTCATATCCAATATCCAATCTCAATGAATCACCTATATCCCAAGTCGAATCTCAAGTAAGTTTCTAACATCCAAAAGGTAAATACATAGAAATAAGAATGATGGGGGCAATACACATATATTAGCGTCCCATTCCACTAATATTGGTGTAAGGGTATATATAACAACGGCTAAATCCGCTGTTATATATACAAAAAGGGGTTAAAGAAATATCATGAAAACCGTGTGCCAAGCATCGACACAGAAATCCTCGTATATCGGGCTTCGTCGGTCCGGATCGACCCACGGGGTCCGTCTGCGGTGTAGTCCCACGGCCCCGACAGTACAGATCATCCCGCATCCTTCTCTCGACTCTGACCAGTATCCTCCGGACAACTGCCAGGTCCAACCAATCACCGGTAGGTACTCGCCCGCCTCCAGGCTCAATCGGCAAACCCATCGATCTTCTTGCCGAGTGGAACCATACCGGGCCCCACCATGTACTCTCATACGGCAACCACACCTCGTATGGAGTATATAATCAGCACCGATAAAACTCATGGTGGACGCGCAAATATCATATCAAGGAAACCGGGTTGTTCAATGTATGCATAATTTCATGAACTCCCGCGGTTCCCAAATCCCGAAAACATCATATAAAATCCAAATAAACAATGCGCAAATCCAGGAATAAATATATACGAAATATCTGAATTCGAGCAGGTAAACAAAAGTATATAGCTGAACCAGATGTATGCAAAATCAATAAGGTACAGCCAAATATAGGTATCTACCTATAAGAACTGATGTCGTATACCCCCCTGGGTATAAGAAGAATATGAGTAAGATATCCTCCGGTATAAGTAAAATATGTAAAAGGTATACCTATAGCTGTATCGTAAGGTGTAAATGTACCTATCACTAAAGGTATGATACACTATAGTTATACCGGTAGCTAGATGTCATGTGTGGTAAGTAATAGTAGCTATAAGGGGTAGTGTGTGACATGACAATTATTGACGGTGTGTGTGTAGCATACAATCCATGCTCATGCAACATGAACCGTCAATAATGTGTGCAGTGTCCTACGGCTGCTAGTTACAGTACAACTATATCAAGGAAAATAAAGAATGGCGCAATTCTACAATGACGTAGAATGTGCGACAGGTAAATGAATCCTAGCCCGGACGCATAACGCCATACGGGCGATTCCCCTGTAGATGTTAAATCTACTCACCTACACTCCACGCTAGGTGAATCCTACCATCTGCTCCCCCTGTAGCCGTGTCCGTAGTTCCTGCCTGCAAACCTGCAAATACAACAATGTAATCATATATAAGTCAAGATATTCCGCGAAACGCGATATCGAACCAAAACGAGAAACTCGCGTCGCGAACTAAACGCGCGTGTGCACGATACGCTGAATCGTGTGTGTACGCGTATAAAACCACCCCGACGCGTCGCGATACGCAGAAACCCAAACCTACTCACGTATCACGCGTGTCGCGAAGGTTTAGAAAAACGGCAAAATAGGTATTTGATCCCAGATTTTTATACAGAGCTAAACTTACAAAAATATATACATCACAGAACCCTAAACACTAGCAGACACCTACAGGACCAAACCCTAACCCAAACCCTACCCATCTGGCCGCAATTGGCGGCCAGAATGAAGGAATTGGCGGCCACAAGAAGGAATTTGGGGGTCGGGTTAAACCTGGGGTATCAGCACCTATCCACTATACTGCAGTCCTCTCAATTTCAAACTGAACTCATCGGGTCAAAAGCAGTTCCAGAAAACCTCAATTTTGCACAATACGATAAATTGCATCAATTAGAGAAACTGGTGGTATTTTAGTGCAATTGGGGTTAAACTAGGTTAATATGGTCTCAATAACCCACTAACAACCTACTGAAACTAAATCACACCACATTAGCACAAGATTCCCACAAAACACCTCACATCGCGCTAAAACGCACTAAAAACCACTAACCGATGCAAAACTACTCTAACCAAGCAAACTAGGGAGTAAGTTTAGGAAATATACCTCATACTTAACCCTAGGGAGCTGAAGGAAGAAGAAGAGATGAAGGGAAGCGGCTGCACTTGGTGCTGTTGCTGCTGCTGCTGCTGCTGCTTCTCTCTGCTGCTGCTGCTTGCTTTGCTGCTGCTGCTGCTCTCTCTACAGGTGAGTGTGTGTGTGTGTTGTGAGAGTGAGGGAATGAGAGCAAAAGGGAAATCAGAGAAGAAAATGAGAACAACAAAAGAAAGACCCCCTTCTCACTCTCTCTCTCCTCATTAAATGAGGCATGGCTTATGCCATGATGCCCATGCTCACTCTCTCTCTCTCCCAAAGTCAACCAAATTCAAAAATTCCATTTTAAATTCATTTACACTTTTTAAAACTATCATGACACTTAAACAAACATAAAACTAGATTAGGGAGAAATGGTTAGTTAACCATGTTGATAATCATGGTTTAACCCCAAAAACAACCCTAGTTATCATGCACAAGTATGTGCAAGCCTAACAAAATTCCAATAAAATACACAATAAATAGGATAAAATATTTAAAACTTAATTTGGTAAACTTTTATTAAAAACCACACATTAAAATATAATTAGCTACAAAACACATTCTAAGGTGTTACACCCTGGCCAGGGCAAGCGAGATATACTGGTAGGTTTCCAGTGTTATCTCAGGGTGTTCTGGGCTACACTCTGACACGACTTGTACCGCTTTTAGGGGACTGACGTTTACCGCCCCCTAGGCCCGTCATGCGATGTATCAGACGAACAGATCGGACTGTACGAAGATTGTCACATACAGACTCAGTAGGAGTTCAGATGGGTTTACCTCGTCAGTCTTCTTGTCGGCATCTACCTGGGGACCGTTACGTACAGCTAGTGCCGCTTGCGGTCTGTGGTTAAACCCACTGCCAGCATAGTGTCTAGTCTTTAGAGTCCCACACAGAGGGTTATTCGCCTTTAGGCAAAACGGAGTAGAGGTCGCATGGTTTTGCGACAGGGTTCGTTCTCATCCGCGCACTTGTGCACGTTTGGAGTCCAGACGGATATTACTAGCGGGCTCTGGTTTGAGCCAGATCCTAGTATATGTTTTGGGGTTAGTTTTATCTCATTGTATTCATGTTCCTCGGAACACGAATGCGGGTGTGTATGCACAGTTGATTGAGGCGGAGGGAGAGGATTTTCATTAGGGTTTCGGAACGGGTGTGTATGCACAGTTGACATTCGTCTTTTTCCAAACCCTAATGAATTTGTGATATATCAATTAATAATATTAATTAGATGAAATTGTGTCATGGTTGGGTTTGTTGACTTGTTGACCAAGGTTGACTTGTTGACCATGGTTGAAACATTGATTGTCATCATTACACATCAAAGATGCTCTTTGATTCTAGCAAAAAACATTTAATGTGATATGATAATAGTCTCATCAAACCATCCATCACCTTTTTCATTTTTGGATTAATATTTTTATTAGATAATTCACTTATTATGTTATGGTTGTAAAATACCATCTCTTTCTATCATAACCATTCTCTCTCCTCTATTCTTCTTCTTCCTCCTCTAGTTCAAGGAGAACAATTCTCATGTGTTGAGAAACATCTCCTTGAAGATAAAACACCCAAAGCTACTCTCTATTCTCTCTAAGGTTGAAGGTCTAGGAAGCCAAAGATCTTAGTTCTCTCAAAGTTCGAGAAAGGAGCTCAAGGAAGAAACCCTCAGGTGGATCCATCTTTGACAAGAGTAGGCGCCGAGGAAAGCACCATCCGACCACCATCAAGAGTCAAGAAGAAGGAGTTCAAGTTGAGGTATAACCCCTAACCGAGTAGACAACTCTCTAGTTAGGTTGCTAGAGTGTAGTTTAGCCAAGATCCGTTTTTGTAGTCCATGTTACCCAAACCCTAAAAATCGTTTTTCACCATTTCCGCAAGCCTGAAAGAACCGGGAGAGGTAACGTGGACTTACACACACACACACACATACCGGTACATACACTATCATATAATGGCCTCTAGGGCATACATATATCCAACAGCCACCCGTGCACACCGCGACATCAACCCCCAATATACCGGGAGAGAAGAATCCCTTGACGATTCGCTCACTGCCTCCATGTGGCTAGGGACAGTACCCAACCAAAACCAGTTTGCACGACTCCTTTGAGCCATGGTAGGGTAGTAATCAAAGCACAGTAGGAACTCACACGAGACAAATGACGATCTCAGGTCGATAGACTAACCTGTACACATGTCACCTGGGAACTGCCATCTGATAATAGATATAATACCAACTTGCATGTTCCCGGCGAGTCCGTCCGGTGTGCTCATTATCCAATGAGCACCTGTATACATCTTAGGTGAACCAACTGACACCAATGGCTTATGAGACTGGCCATCGCCCCTTATCAGGGTCTCCATCCGTATACACTAGTCTACTCTTGGAGTATCGATACCCAGTCTCGATACTCCCACGACTAGGGACACTTTATGGATGTGCTTATAGACCACCCAACTCTCACGTATATGATCGCCATCATACTGCTGGTAGTCAAGCAAGAATCCTATTGGCTCTATCAACATGTAATAGTGATCTGTAATGTCACCTGAAGCATGTACACGATGATTAAGACAAACCAGATAGCATACTATCATCTCGAGTAAGACTGTTCTACCGGTGTAGGTCCTCCCTCAATCATTGCAATCACGTGCCTGCGATCCAATAATTGACATGAGGAAACTATAGCCAACATATCCCAATTGTCATTGACATATAGAAATGAAACCGGAGATACACCACATATTACACTTACGGTCGCAGAAAAGAAAATGGCAAACTACAACATTTGGAATCGTTACATCCCTTAGACATCAAAAACCCAGAATATCTATATTTCGGTTTCCATGCCTAACATTGTAAATCTTACATTTGGGTCTCATCTATGAAAACACCTTTTCAAAAGAAATCGGGTAATTAAACAAGATTCCCGATTCCTACTGAGCCCGAAATGTTAAATTTACAAGCAACTAATCAATTTTCATAAAACTAATTAGTGTAGATTCCAAATATTGTATCACATTCATAAAAACTAGGCGATGTTAAACTTTTCGATCTATCGATCAACCACCCAAAATTCTTAGAGGACTCAACACTTGAGTTAGGTTCAAAAATTCCCAGACAGTGCCAAAAGCACATACAGAACAGCACAAGAAAGCACAACTTAAGCCTCACCAACGGTGCCGCGGAACTGCCGCCAAAAGTACCATTTGGCCGCGGTTCCGTGGTCGTTCGGTCGAGTTAGGGGTTTGTTTTTCTTGGGGGTCCACAAAATACCCTGCATAATTTTCTGGACATTTTTAAACCCAAATATTCCAACTTTTGAATTTTTTTCCAGAAAGCAATCTTGAGGTGGTGTTAGACGTTCGTTCGAACTTTAACGTCGTCTATGTTACCCGAAACGATGTTAAAATTACGAATACGAAAAACTCCGAATTGCCTTTACAGAAAGATAACATCACATGCAATTTTGGTAAAAACAAACAATACCTGAAACACCAAACCCCAGAGACTGGAGCACCAAACAAAAACGAAGCCCAGACAACATCCAAAAACCGGCCAGGCCAGTTTATATCCTTGTTTCGCCTGTCCAAATCCGGCGGTTTGGGCTCATTTTTATCCGGTGTTCTTATTACACAATAAAGAGCACTCTGCAATTATTTAAAAAAAATTTAGAGGCTCATAACAAATCGACAGAAACTAGGGTTTTGTTTCGACTGTTTCGGAATTGTTTCGGTTTTGTAATTATACTAATATCGTCTAATTCTCTAGCTTAGCTCTGATACTACTGAAGGATTCTCTAGCACAACTATAAGGTTTCGGAAGGCATCAACCATGCCATTTTATAAAATTTTAGTGTGCTAAGTAACCCTAACCTAGGATCTAACTAGAGGATTAGGAGTAAGCTATGCATGTAAACAACTTTATACTAAGTGAATGAGGAATACAACCTTTGTAGACCGGTTCTTCACTTCAATAGCCCCGTGTAGTAGTCCATTCGCTCAAAGTAGTGATCTCCCGTACTCTAGTAAGGGTTCACAAGGCGAAAGGAACAAGCCTGCTTGAAGTCTTCGAGACCGAAGATGATCTACGTCGAGGAATCTCCAACTCAAGCTACCTCTTCACTAATTAGGAATTAGTGAAGCAAACAACCTAAACTAAATGGCTAATCTAGTGTAGGTTGATGAAGTAGGATTTTTGCTCATTTTAGAATTATTTTTCTCTTTTTCTTTTTCTTCTCACTCAAAGTTAGAGAGCAATGGAGGAGATGAAGAAAATAAACTCAAGAATTATCTCTAGTCTAGAATGGCAACCATGGGTGAGAAATATCATATATAACACATGTAGAGACTAAACCATGGCTAAAAGATAATGGTTAGGTTAATAAATATCTAGAGTAAAACAAAATTTGTTGACTAAGTCAATGGTTACTACAAGCTTCTCCAAGCTTCACAACCATGACTAATTTCCACCTAATTTGATTTTCCCTTAATAATTAAAACCCCCACATTATCTTAAGTGTGGTGTGAGTCTCATACACCTATTAGTTATATGTATGCTATTAGTTAATGTAATTTAAATTGTTAGTTATATGTATGCCCTAGAGGCCATTACTGTACATACGATGTATATTGTAGTGGATGCTAGGACATATATAGTGAGGACTTTCTTGCTCGACATGATAGTATGCTATCTGGTTGTACTTTATCTTAACATGTACTTTGATTGTCTCTATATTACATGTTGATAAAGCCCTTAGGATATGTACTCGACTACTGGGACTAGGATGAGATCATACTTGTGGGGCCACGGTAGTCGACGAGTACATCCTATAACTGTTCCTAATCGAGGGTGTATCGAGACAGGGCATCGATGCACCAGAGTAGACTAGCGTATACGCATCTTGACCCATATGATGGGCGATGGATGATCCCATATCCATCGGTTTTTGACATCAAGGATGGTGTACGGGTGCTCAGTGGAGACTGGGTACACTGGACGGACTCGCCGAGAACTCCCAGATGGTATTATACCATACGTCAGATGGCAGTTCTCCGGTGACACTGGTACAGAGTAGTCTGTTGACTCGAGATCGTCATAGAGTCTTGTGTGATTCCCACTGTGCTTTGATTTCCATCATTCCACGTCCAAGAGGGTGTGCAAAAAGGTGGCTTTTGGGTACAGTCCCGAATCACATGGAGGCAATAAGCGATAGGAGGGGATTCGTCTCTCCCGGTATAGGGAGTTGATGTTGTGCTGTGTTCGATTGGCTATAACCGGAAATCCCTGGCCAGGGTTGCTGAGATTTACTGGTAAGTGTTATCAGTAGTTTCTCGAACTGTTATAGACCTCATATCGACACGACATATCGAGCTACTGGGGTCTGACGTTTACCACCCCTAGGCGAGATATGCAACATATCAGACGACGAGACCGGACTGTACGGGAGTGTTACTGTTTGGATTCACAGGAGAATATACAGGCTTGCTTGTTGATCTTCTGAGCGCTCAATACCTGGGCAGCTGTTTCGTTTAGCTGACCGCTTGCAGCTTGTGGGTGTTTGATATGATCATCACCTACTGCCGGCGTATTGACGATTCTTTAGAGTCCTACACAGAGGTTTCTTGGCTCAGGCAAAACGGAGTAGGAGCACATATGTGATATGTGCGGGACCGAGGATAATGCGATATGTGATACCGTATTCTATTCTCGCGATATTTGATATCAGCCGGGTCATCGGATCAAGTGTTGATTCGATGAATCGGTACGGATAAATATTAGTCGGTTATATGCGATATAGCCGAATTGTCGGTTCAAGCGTTGATTCGATAATTTAATGTATAATAATATATATGATATATTAAATTACATTAACTAATATTTGCTCACTAAAAGATTCTTTTTCTCACTCGGGTAATATATTGATATATATGCGATATATGTTAATTGTATTATTTTATTTGGTTACAATAAATATTATATATGTGATATATAATATTGTAACATGATATGATAACTAATGCAACATGATTTGTGGGGTTTAAGCATGATTAGGGTTTGGATTAGGGTTTAGTCTTCTAGTTGATTCTAGAAGCTTTTCATTTTGTCATGATAAAGATATTTGTGTGTGACTCATTCTTAACTCAATCCAAACCCTAACCCTTGGTTAATTCTCTACAAAGGTTATGTTAACCATGGTTGCATTATTAATCATTATCTTCTTTTTCTATTCATCACAAAAGGATTTTTCATCATAATGTTCATCTTCTTCTTCCTTCATTCTTTCATGGAAAAGCTTGCTTGATTTTTCAAAAGTGATGAACAAATATGAGAAAAAGATAAATAAAGAGAGCAAAAATCCTACTTCATCATCCTCATCTTCCCTTGCCATTTAGATGAGGGTGTTCACATCATTTCATGAGTGTTAGCTTGTGTTAAAGAAACTTCAAGGTAGATCATCTTAGTATCGAAGATCGGAAGCAAAGGTTGCGTCTTTCTCTTCGTAGAACCTCTCGAGAGTCCGGATCCCGATGATCACAGCGAAGGGACCACAACACGGAGCATATGAAGTGAAGGACCAGATCTACAAAGGTTGTAATCCCTCTCACTTAGTGTTAAAATGTTCAGCATGCTTGTTTTCACCTAATCTCTAGTTTAAAGTTCCGTATTCGGGTTGTTCGGCACGGCTAATTTTTAAATCGGGCATGGTTGATGCCTCGTAGAACCTTGTGCGCGTGCCTAGCAACCCTACAGTGGTATCAGAGCCAAGCTAGAGCTTTAGGCGAAGTCTAGACGACGTTTGAAGTCCGATCGAACCCGGAAAACCCGAACAGAACCCTTCTCTGGAAATTTTCTGAAAATTTGGATTTTTGTGAATTAAAAATTGCCAAAAAATTCAGCTGGGAATTTGATGAATTACTGTGAAGCACGTGTCACTGATTCCACAGAAGAGCCGTGGAACCGCGGCGCCACCCTGGCTTGTGCGGCGGTTCAGCGGCCAAAGTGCTGAATCACTGCACGTGCTTTGCACAGTAATTAGTAACTTTATGTGCTGAGTCTTCTGGAAATTTTTATGTTTACTCAACAGTTGAGTTTTTCTGGGGTTGTTTTGGGGATTCGATTATTCGATCGGATTGTCTAATTTTGTCTATGTGTTTTTTCCGGATAAATTTTAGAAACTGTTAAAAAGTTCGAACGGATATCAATAACTCACTTTTTCCCCGGTCGGAAAATTTTTCAAAAGTTGGATTTTCCTCGTGTTTAAGAATGTTCTAAGTCATGCAAGTAACTCGGTGGACCCTCTAGAAGACAACAAACCTTAACTCGATTATGTGATCGTCTTGAACTGCCCTTTGAACCTTAGGGTTTGGGGCAGTACGGCGTGCCACATGTGAGGCGTTGGCTTGACCCTTCTACGGCTGGACCATTGGTACTGTGGCATGTGATGGATGTTTTTTTAAATTGATTTCAAGTGTTGAGATATATTGGGAAAATCTTGGGTGCTTGATGATTCGATCGGAAAGTTTAACTTTTTATATTTATCTGGAATGTGATACAATAATTGGAATCCACAGGTAGTTATGAGATAACTAATTTGAATATTATAAACAGAGCAGTTTAGACTCAGATGATCGGTTGCCACGGAATTTTGATGTGATCAAAAGTCCTTCGCAATCACGTAGCGTACGCGGATACTCGCCGGGTAAACTTAATAAAAAGCCTCGCTCCATAGCCCCGACCAAGTGACTGTAGGAGAACCCCGTCGCCGAAAGCATCCGTTCGGGTGCTCCCAGTAGCGGTGTTCCGCCTTGGTGCACTTCGTCGACGGTATCGGGGGTGCGGCCGTCTACTAAAGTTTGCGACGAGCATTCGATCAGGACGTCTGGAATCTTGTTGAATTGCCCGACTTGATATTGAAAAGAGTTTTCGATAATGAGACTAAAATGCGGGGTTTATAATTGCTAGGCATGTGATGTCTAAGGAATTCATTTGGTTAGGCATGTGATGTCTAAGGAGGTTGCGGATTCCAACTGTTGTAGTTTTACACTTTCTTTTCTGTGACCGTAAGCGTAGTATGTGGTGTATCGCCGGCTTAATTGCTATACATCAATGACAATCGGGATACGCATACTTGCTTACGTTGATGATATGAGATATTATGTGTTGCTGTGATATGTTGTATTGGATCGTCGCGTTTGAATAGCCGGGGGTTTTATGTGAGATGAGAGTTTTTCTTTTTCATTCATGTAAAATTCATATGTATGTAATATTCTTTTATTGGGGCACTTCCAGGTAGCGGAAGATGACACCGTTGTATATTATTTACTTTTCCGCATTAGGCAGACCCAAGGCGGGGAGCACAAGTAACCGGATTCTAGGGTCCAGTGGGAGACCATCTCGAGGAGTCGGGACCGGGTCTCCTAACCCTAGAATTGGCAGTGTTACTTGCCGCTCTCGTAGGGGTCTAGGGATGTGGGTTTGGCTATTCATCGCGACCGTGGAATCCGTGTTTTATACAGGCTCGTATTGAAAACACGGACGTCCTAGTATATCCAATATTTCATATATGTTCTTCTGCTGCAATGTTCTGTGATGAGATCATATTACTGCTTGTGACGAATCTTTATATTATATATATGAGATATATGTTATATTGCAGATTTCGTTTCAAAAGTGATGCTTGTGAAGCATAATAAAATGGGACTTCATTAATGAGATTAATGAAATAAATGAAACCTAAGATGTTGTAGAAACTTGTTTAAAAACTGGTAGCTCTAGTTCTTGCTTTGCATAGCGGTGTTCCTTGTAGAACATCCAGCACCTTATTCGATAAGGAAAGGACCGAGATCCCTTCACCGGGAGTGACTCCTTTAGCAATAACTGGCAGATGCTACAAACTCGGTTTGTCTTTTGATATGCTGTTATAGTTCTTGCTTTGCACAGCGGTATATATGATATATCCTGCACCTTATTCGATGAGGAAAGGACCGACGATCCCTTCATCGGGAGTTACTCCTTTAGCAAAACTAGAAAAGCCTCAAAAACATTCCATTTAAAATCACTCGATTCTACAACGATATCAAGTTCATTACGCAGAGGGTTTTCTGAAAAACCCGTCGTAGCCCTCCGTCATTTCAGATAAGTAATAGTTAGTATTCGTGCTGCGTTTGTTGACCTTGTCAAGGCGTAGTATGCGGTAGCTGATTACTGCTTATCTGTATAAGCATATGATGCGATTGGATTAGGGTAGTTGTGCGACTTTGTTGACCTTGTCAAGGGTCGTGCGGGTGGGTTTAATTCAATCAGGAAATGACGGGTTGAACTTGACTTGCGGTCTATGGTTTGTTGACCTTGTCAACGTCATAGATCGCTTGGGGCAAAATATTATTGGGGATTTCAAGTGTTGAAATTTGCAATGAGATTGCATACCTTCTATGAGATAGTTGGATCCAGATACCCGCTGCGAGTAAGAGTTACTCCTGGGAGAGTTTTACACATTACAATTAACCGATCAAGTAGGTGTCTAGAAAGGTGTTAACGGGGTTACGCCTCTGGGAAAACGAGGTTTACATTAATTAGGTTCGTGCGAAAGCACGGGGGACCTCCCTCAAAGTACCGACACTAGCCTGGCTGAAAGATTGGCGAACTTATAGCGTGTAATTAATCCCGGCTAGTCTTTCCATTTAGGGTTTGAAGGAAGATTTGATTAAAACGGTGGGAGACATCCTGATTAGATATATTAGATAACCAATCTAATCTTGCAAGAGCATACGCTCAGTGTTTTGTTCTCTCTCTCTCCAGGTAGCGACCATATCACGCCTTAATCAAGATAATAAAACGAATATATTGACCGAACCCGCTTGTTATACTGAGCTGGGGAACGTTGGTCCCGCTCCAACTTATAATTGTTATAAGATAGAGCAGGAAATTGGGGAATACCAGATTTCCCGTGGCGCCCAAACGAAGAAAGTGCATGTTGATGCATCATCTTCGGGTGTGTTCATTACACAGAACTGTTTCTCAGTATCCTTTACGTCGTGGGTATGTGATACCGGATCAGGATCCCGTATATGTAATCTGTTACATGGGCTACGGATAGGTAGAGAACTGAGAACGGGTGATAAGTTTCATGAGACAGAAAACGGTGCAAGTGTTGCAGCCAAGTCTGTTGGTCACTGTCACCCAGTATTACCAGAATACATTGATTCTGAACAAATGTTATTAGATACCGAACCTGATATACAAAATCATGTCAGTATCTTTATTAGTAAAGAAAGGAT
Organism: Agapanthus africanus; assembly: GCA_030015575.1. NCBI lineage: Eukaryota > Viridiplantae > Streptophyta > Magnoliopsida > Asparagales > Amaryllidaceae > Agapanthus > Agapanthus africanus. Next base: position 101,910,564 of record JASDDO010000006.1, read on the forward strand.
ATAATTTTGTATTGTTGGATAATGTTTTGAACATTTCCTATATCAAGAGTTGATCGGTTCAGGCACGTTATCTAAAAGCATTGACGTTCTAAATCAAACTACAGTTCTTAGTATACGGAACACACACAAGAGGAAGAGTTCAGAAATGAATGAATCCTTCTTGAGGTATTGTAGACTAGGTCATATCAATGCACCCGACTAGCTAAGTTACATATAGATGCATTTTTAAACTAGTTTGAATTTACATCTTCTGAAACTTGCCAGTCGTGTCACAAAGATAAGATGGCCATAGCTCTGTTTATTGGAAACAGAGAAAGAGTTGATGAACTCTTGGGATTAATACATGCTGATGTATGAAGGTCCCCTGTCTACACATGCCAAGACCGGTTCTTTGTACTTCATTACATTCTCTGATAATCTCTTAAGATTCAGATATGTGTTCCTGTTGAAATATAAGTCCGAAGCTTTTGAGATATTCACAGAATATAAGTTAGAAGTAGAGAACCATAATACGGGTATAAGTATTACGTCCTTTGATGAGATCAAGGAGGAGAATACTTGAGCACGGGATTCCTGGACTATTCTAAAGGAGAATGAGATTCTCTCTCAGCATTACTCCTCCGAATACACCATAGCACGATGGTATATCGGGGCGGAGCAATAGCACCCTATGTGATATGGTGTGCTCTATGATGAGTACTACTGAGTTTCCTATTTCCTTTTGGGAGTTATACACTTGAGAAGCTGCATACCTATTGAATAAGGTTCAAATCAAATCAGTAACCTACCACTTCATATGTGATATGGAATGGGAAGAGCCCATATCTTAAGTTTGTTAAGATTCGGGGTTGTCCGGCCTATGTATAAAAGCAAAATCCGGACAAGCTCGAGGCATGGTCTGTTATGTAGAACGGGAAATGTTCCAGCTATACAAAATGTAGCTGATGATTTGGTAGAACCAAAGGATTCAATAGTTTCCAACGAACCTCAGCCTCTCCGCCGATCTAGCCGGGTTCCTCACCCACCTGAGAGATACTTCGGTTTCTCTATGACAGTGGGAGCGAGGATTGCATCATGAGATGATGACCCAACTAGTTTCGAGCTGGCCATCAGGAGTGGGACTCTGTAAGAATGGCTGGATGCTAAGCAATCTGAGATGGAATCCTTAGACACTGACAAAGTATGGACTTTGGTTGCTTTATCTGAAGGGTTAAATCCCCATCAGGAGCACGTATATCTTGAGAAGATTACTTGGTGTACATGGAAAAGTTAAGACTTTCAAAGCTAGACTTGTTAAAGGTTTGCATCATAAACTAGGTATGGATTATGTTGAAACCTTTTCTAAGGATCTATGCTTAAGTCCATCCAGATCCTACTTGCCACGGCTACATACCATGACTACGATATCTGGTTGTTGGGTGTCATGACTGCTTTTCTAAATGATGATTTAGAAGATAGCGTCTATAAGTACACAGCCAGAGGGCTTCGTAGACTGTGGGAGCAGCGGAAACGTGTGCAAGATATTTTATATGATAAAACAGGCATCGCGGAGTTGGAACATCAGTTTTGATGTGGTAGTCAAAGAATTTGACTTCATCAAAATGGTAGATGAACCTTGTATATACAAAAAGGTAGTAGAGAGTATGGTGGTGATCCTCGTAGAGTACGTGGATGACATACTCTTGATAGGGAATGAGTTTCCTATGCTACGCTCGGTCAATCTCCGCTTATCACATGGATTCTCCATATAGGATCAAAGTGATACCTCCTAAATCCTGGGTTTTTGGATCTATGAGATAGATCTAATTGGATGTTAGGATACTCACTAGTTGTAGTGAGATGGTATCAATCGATCCTGGGGAGAATCACTGGAAAAGTTCCAGGCTGATAAGGACGACTGAATGTCAGTCGAAGGCATTGTCTTTACCCTCGGTGGAGGGACGGTATGTTGGAAGAGTTCCAAGCTAGATACCGTGACATACTGGATGATTAAAGGCAAGATACATCGTTACCAAGGATGCTACCAAAAGAGGCAGTCTGGATATTTATAAGTTCATAAGATGAACTTCGTTCCTACCAATGTATGACAATGGAGTTATGGCTTTGGCCAAGGAACTACCGTCCCATCAGAAATCCAGATATAATTCTTAGGCAGTATCACCTGATCATGGAGATGGTTGATCTCCACGGAGATCGAGGTTAGGAGAGTAGACACAGAGGACGACAGCGCGGATCCACTCACAAAGGCCTTTTTCCCAGTAGAGACTTTTATGGGATGGTTGAGTATGAGATACTTCAACCGCAGCTAATTGTTGGGTATGCGATACCATAACAGATGGCCCTGGTGCAAGTGGGAGATTGTTAGTTATATGTATGCCCTAGAGGCCATTACTGTACATACGATGTATATTGTAGTGGATGCTAGGACATATATAGGGAGGACTTTCTTGCTTGACATGATAGTATGCTATCTGGTTGTACTTTATCTTAACATGTACTTTGATTGTCTCTATATTACATGTTGATAAAGCCCTTAGGATATGTACTCGACTACTGGGACTATGATGAGATCATACTAGTGGGGCCACGGTAGTCGACGAGTACATCCTATAACTGTTCCTAGTCGAGGGTGTATCGAGACAGGGCATCGATGCACCAGAGTAGACTAGCGTATACGCATCTTGACCCAGATGATCGGCGATGGATGATCCCATATCCATCGGTGTTTTACATCAAGGATGGTGTACGGGTGCTCAGTGGAGACTGGGTACACTGGACGGACTCGCCGAGAACTCCCAGATGGTATTATACCATACGTCAGATGGCAGTTCTCCTGTGACACTGGTACAGAGTAGTCTGTTGACCCAAGATCGTCATAGAGTCTTGTGTGATTCCCACTGTGCTTTGATTTCCATCATACCATGTCCAAGAGGGCGTGCAAAAAGGTGGCTTTTGGGTACAGTCCCGAATCACATGGAGGCAATGAGCGATAGGAGGGGATTCGTCTCTCTCGGTATAGGGAGTTGATGTTGTGCTGTGTTCGATTGGCTATAACCGGAATTCCCTGGCCAGGGTTGCTGAGATTTACTGGTAGGTGTTATCAGTAGTTTCTCGAACTGTTATAGACCTCATATCGACACGACTTATCGAGCTACTGGGGTCTGACGTTTACAACCCCTAGGAGAAATATGCAACATATCAGACGACGAGACTGGACTGTACGGGAGTGTTACTGTTTGGATTCACAGGAGAATGTACAGGCTTGCTTGTTGATCTTCTGAGCGCTCAATACCTGGGTAGCTGTTACGTTTAGCGGACCGCTTGCAGCTTGTGGGTGTTTGATATGATCATCACCTACTGCCGGCGTATTGACGATTCTTTAGAGTCCTACACAGAGGTTTCTTGACTCAGGAAAAACGGAGTAGGATCACATAAGTGATATGTGCGGGACCGAGGATAATGCGATATGTGATACCGTATTCTATTCTCGCGATATTTGATATCAGCCGGGTCATCGGATCAAGTGTTGATTCGATGAATCGGTACGGATAAATATTAGTCGGTTATATGCGATATAGCCGGATTGTCGGATCAAGTGTTGATACGATAATTTAATGTATAATAATATATATGATATATTAAATTACATTAACTAATATTTGCTCACTAAAAGATTCTTTTTCTCACTCGGGTAATACATTGATATATATGCGATATATGTTAATTGTATTATTTTATTTGGTTACAATAAATATTATATGTGTGATATATAATATTGTAACATGATATGATAACTAATGCAACATGATTTGTGGAGTTTAAACATGATTAGGGTTTGGATTAGGGTTAAGTCTTCAAGTTGATTCTAGAAGCTTTTCATTTTGTCATGATAAAGATATTTGTGTGTGACTCATTCTTAACTCAACCCAAACCCTAACCCTTGGTTAATTCTCTACAATGGTTATGTTAACCATGGTTGCATTATTAATCATTATCTTCTTTTTCTATTCATCACAAAAGGATTTTTCATCATAATGTTCATCTTCTTCTTCCTTCATTCTTTCATGGAAAAGCTTGCTTGATTTTTCAAAAGTGATGAATAAATATGAGAAAAAGATAAATAAAGAGAGCAAAAATCCTACTTCATCATCCTCATCTTCCCTTGCCATTTAGATGAGGGTGTTCACATCATTTCATGAGTGTTAGCTTGTGTTAAAGAAACTTCAAGGTAGATGATCTTAGTATCGAAGATCGGAAGCAAAGGTTGCGTCTTTCTCTTCGTGGAACATCTCGAGAGTCCGGATCCCGATGATCTCAGCGAAGGGACCACAACACGGAGCATATGAAGTGAAGGACCGGATCTACAAAGGTTGTAATCCCTCTCACTTAGTGTTAAAATGTTTAGCATGCTTGTTTTCGCCTAATCTCTAGTTTAAAGTTCCGTATTCGGGTTGTTCGGCACGGCTAATTTTTAAATCGGGCATGGTTGATGCCTCGTAGAACCTTGTGCGCGTGCCTAGCAACCGTACATATGCCCTAGAGGCCATTACTGTACATTGGATGTATATTGTAGTGGATGCTGGGACATATATAGGTAGGACTTTCTTGCTCGACATGATAGTACGCTATCCGGTTGCTCTTTATCTTAACATGTATACTTTCTGTCTCTCTGATTACATGTTGATAAAGCCCTTAGGATGTGTACTCGACTTCCAGGACTATGATGAAGATCATACTAGTGGGGCCTGGGTAGTCAATGAGTACATCCATCATTCTTCCTAGTCGTGGGAATATCGAGACGGGGCATCGATATTCCAGAGTAGACTAGCGTATATCTTCTCGACCCATGTGATGGGCGATGGATGATCCCATATCCATTGGTGTTTGACATCGAAGATGGTATGCGGGTGCTCAGTGGAGACTGGGTACACTGAACGGACTCGCCGAGAACTCCCAGATGGTATTATACCTCACGTCAGATGGCAGTTCTCTGGTGACACTGCTACAGCTTAGTCTGTTGACCCGAGATCGTCATAGAGTCTTGTGTGTCTCCCACTGTGCTTTGATTTCCACCCTACCCCGGCTCTACTGAGTTGTGCAAACTGGTGGTTTTTGGGTTTCCCGATTCACATGGAGACAATGAGCGATAGGAGGGGATTCGTCTCTTCCGGTATTGGGGGTTGATGTTGTGCTATGCTCGACTGGCCATAACAGGAAATCCCTGGCCAGGGTTGCAGTGATATACTGGTAAGAGTTATCAGTAGTTTCACGAATGTTATGGACCTTACGTCGGCATGACTTATCGAGCTATTGGGGTCTGACGTTTACCACCCCTAGGCGAGATATGCAACATATCAGACTGTAACAATTTAGAATGCGTTTAGAATAATTAAGAGAATGAATGCGGATTTTTAATAAAATTTAACCAAAACTGTTTTTAAATATTTTATTTGAATTAATTAATATTTTATTAAATTATTTTGTGACAAGCACACACTTGTGCATGTTAATCTAGGGTTTTGGAGATGTTAACCATGCTAGGTTAACCATGACATTTTACTTTTTACCATGCCATATTAACTTTTACTTAAAAAGTTTACCTTTAAGATAAGTTTTATTTACATTTTCATTAAAAATCAAAAATGTTTTATTTTAATTAAAGAGAAGGATTTTAAAATTTGTGGAATGGGAGGCATAATGAATATGCAAGGTTGTCATGGAATCAATGCATGAGTGGCATGAGTGTAAAGAAATGGTAGGTATGGTGGAAACATGCATAAGTGTTATGAAGAATCATTAAAGAGAAGGATTTTGGCTATAAATACCCACCCTCATCCTTCACATTCTCTCATTCACAAACCTTCAAAAAAAATCATGGTTATGTTGTTTTGGAGCATGGATGGATAGGAATTCAGTAATGTTTTGGTGAGGTATGATTTTAGTCTGTTTCGGTTTTAAAAAGATGACAGAAACTGGTTCGGAGTGCGGTTCTGGACTGCTGTCCAGAGCAGTTCTGGTTGTTGATTCTCGTTTTCCAATGCTTTCAGTCTTCTGTATGAAAATGTTATAATGCGGAACTATATATCAGAGTGAAGATAAATCTGTTAGCTAACCAATGAAAGTGATTTCATTCATTTCTAATGTCGTTTACTATTTAAACTGTATTTTAAATTAACAGAACGTATAGCAGTCCCGAACAGGGACAGAACGTATACCCTTATGTTTTTCTGTGCATAACTTCCAGTACACAAAGAATACTATTGATCCGTATGATGCGTTGGAAACCTAACTGATAAACCTAAATTTTGATGAACTGCCGGCAGAGTGTACTTGTTACCGTATTTGTATAGTTTCACTAAATTTTGATCTTATGATTCAGTTATGTGGTTTGAGTCAGTCCTGCGCATCGCGTTGGATCTGCGCGTGTGTGTTTTTCAGTCGTGTCGCCTCACACGTTTAGTCACCGAGCTATCACCAAATAGTTTGTGTGAACTAAATCATTAGCTAGGTGTCTGTGTCAGTGTGTTATCCTTAGTTTACTAATATTGGTAAGTATTGGCTTTATTTGTGTGATATTAGGATCGCAAGCAGGGACTTCAGACGAAAGAAGGAAAGGAAAGGAGGTGATTGGATTCACCTAATTCAGGATTGTCTGTGAGTAGATTTAACATCTACGGGGAAATCGCCTGTGTGGCGCTAAGCGCCAAAGGCTAGGATTCAAGTGAATTATTTTAAGTGATATGCCTATTGACCACACATAGATTAAAACATATATTGAACTAGTAATAATTAGTACATCATATTCATCATATTTCATGTTAAACATTGATATAATATTGATAGGACACTGCACCATTACAAACGGTTTATGTTGCACGAGCACTATATGTTACACACACACCGTTGGTAATTGCCATGTCACGCACACTGTAGAAATGGCCTTAGATAAATATATTGAACCATGTTGGTGATTTGTAGTTAGATAATATTCTTGTATTAGTTCACATTATGATATTTACATTGATGTAGTAATATTTTTATATGATGTTTTATTCGATATCATGGATTTGAGAAATCACAAGATACTTTCTAAAAACTGGGATTGATTTATAAAAGTGTGGATTTCCCTTGATATGATCACATTACTTCCATATTGCATACATTGTAGTTCATGAATATATGCATTGAGATATTGTTTTCATGAGATTTCTGGATTTGAGAACCGCTGGTATATTTAAAAGAAAGCTATAAATTGTTTTAAACACGGTTTCTCTTGATGTGATTTTGGGATGTCCACCATGAGTTTTCTCGGTTATGAGCTTGGTTTTCGAGACCCGATTCGAGGAGATGTGGGAACCGTCTGCGGGTACATGGTGGACCCGGTATGGTACCCCGAGGCAAGAATGATATCGTGGTGTAGCCGATGAGCCTAGCAGAGGGCATACTACCTACCGGTGATTGGTTGGACTCGGCGGTTGTCCGGAGGATACCGGCCGGAGTTATGAGATATGGGTCGATTCGGAAAGACGAAACCCAGAGATATGGACCGATTCGGAATGACGAAGTCCAGAGAGAGAGATATATGGATTTACGTGTCGATGCTAGATTTTTCATGATATTTCGAGTGTCGGTGTTGGACACTCAGGTTTTCCATGAGATTTACAGATGAGAGGGCCGGTCATAGTGACGGCGCCTGAGATATTGAGATTTACGTGTCGTTGATGGACACTGGATTTATTTTACTGATAGTGATTATGGATGAGTATTATGTTTACCCCATACTCAGGTATTTATGATACATTCTTTACATATAGTCATTTACCAGATCATGATTTACTGCAGTTCATATTGACATATATACCTTATCATGACACATATGTAGAAATGGTTGTTTATCGTACATACATGTGATTACTTGTACGATGTTATTTACTTCTCACGAGTTGGCAACTCACCCCCGTTGTGCCACAGCATTTGTGCAGGTTTGATCTGCAGTTTGGAAGCGTCAGGCTTCTTATTGCATCTTTTCCGTGGATACCGCTACTGTTGGGTCGAGACCCTTTCTTTTGGTATGTGGATTTGTGCGGTTATCCATTTATGTATCTTATTGTATTTAGTACTCTCCATCTACTATTCACCTGTATTGACTTAGAAACTGAGAGGTTCGGTATTTGTACCTTATGTGACTTTGGTTGTTGTGCTCGTATGAGCCGGATTTGATTCATATTATGTTATTTCTTCGCTATGGCGACATTTGTACACATGTTGTAGTTGTGTTTCATCTCTATGATTTATATTGTTCAGGATTGATTTTTGCAAAGGAGATGCTGCCGAAATATACAAAGGAAAAATGAAACTTTAAGTTTTTCTACGATTTTTAAACTAAGATTACAAATGTTTTAACTAATCTTTTAAACAAATGTTTTAAAGCTTTATCACTCTAATCTTTTCATGGTTTAGATTACTGGGTTTCGGCTTACTTGAGTTACGTTACGCCTTTAGACGTCACGTGATTTAAGTGCCGGTTACGTTCCTAATTTGGGTCGTGACAAAGTTGGTATCAGAGCGTTAGGTTTTACCTTTCGGAGTGTAGGATGACCCTTAGTATGATGGAGTAGGTAACTTGAGTAGAGTGACGTAGCGTGGGTATGTTCCGCGGCATACTTACGATACGAACTCCGCCTAAGTGACCTTAGGACATTTTTGCTTGTAATTCTTTCCTTGATTCCTTGTATCCCTATGATTCGAATATATATCCTTATCGAATCATGTTTCATTATTCTAGCCATTATGCCGCCAAAAACTACTAGGGCGCAAAGAGCTGCTGCTAGAGATGAGGTCAGAGCAGGCCCGTCTGAGACAAGGATTGACCTGGATGATATACCTAGTGTTCATAAGAAGAGTGATCCACCTTCTCCGGGACGTATTGCTAGGCTTGAAGCCAATGTTCAACACTTACGTCTGATGATTGGATCTCTGGTCGAGGCCAGTCAAGTGCAGAGGTCGGATGTTGCTTCACCGACTACAGAAGCCGTGGTGGTACCTACGATTCAGACTGTCGCACCTACCGCTACCGGGACTATCGCAGTATCTTTAGCTGAATTTATGAGGCTGAAGCCTCCAGTTTTCACTGGCACCGATGCTGCAGAGGATCCTCAGTCGTTCCTCGATCGGATGTCCAGGATTTGTCGTTCTTTGAGATGTTCTGATGCGAGATCAGTCGAGTTTGCAAGTTTTCGTTTAGAGGGACTTGCCCAGACATGGTGCGAATCTATGGAGAAAGGTCGAACTACATGTCTTATTCCTATGACCTGGAATGAGTTCGCGACGATTTTTCTTGCTCGTTTTCTTCCACAAAGTGTCAGAGATGCTCGAGCTCGCCGCTTTGAGTTGTTGCGCCAGACCGCTAGTATGACAGTGGCTGAGTATGACATACAGTTTACCCAGCTATCAGTATATGCACCATACTTGGTGGATACTGAAGAGAAGCGTGTTAAGAGTTTCATACGAGGCCTTAACACTCAGTTATTTCTTTCTGTTGGAGCTCAACACTTCGATACGTATGCAGCCGCAGTAGACGCAGCTCTACTGGTAGAAGAGCGTGTTTTAGAGACTTCAATTGTTCAAGGATCGAAGAGAATTCGTACCGGTATGCCAGCTCAGAAGCAGCTTGGTATACGCCGTGAGAGATTCTTTCCAAGTGATGATGGTAGAAGAGGCTTTAGACAAGGTCAGTTGTTTGGCTCTTATTCACAGGGTCAGCAATCGGCGTCTGGATGTTTTCGATGTGGGAGTCTACAACACCACATCAGGGATTGTCCTGCGAGGCGCCAAAGCGATGCACCAGTTCAGCATGTTACTTTACCACCTTCACCACCTCAGAGAGCTTTGCCCCTTTCGACCGTTGTTGTTCCACGCCAGACCCATGCTCAGAGAGGCCGTGGTCGTGAAGGTCCTATTCAGAGAGGACGGGGTGGCAGAGGCGGAGGAATGCCAGATGCTAGTAGAGGACAAGCCCGAGTTTTTACATTGACTCCGCAGGATGCGCGAGCATCGAATGCCGTTGTGTCAGGTACACTTTTAGTGTGTTCTTTCCATGCGCGTGTATTATTCGACCCAGGATCTACACACTCTTATGTGTCCACACACTTTGTACCGAGGTTAGGCCGAGACTCATCCTTGTTAGATGAGCCACTTGTTGTGATTACTCCTGTTGGAGAGTCTTTTGTTGCTCGACATGTGTTTCGGTCATGTACCGTTCATATTAGAGATAGAGTTTCGTTTGTCAACTTGATCCATCTTGATATGTTGGACTTTGATGTTCTCCTCGGCATGGACTGGTTAGCTACATGCTATGCGTCTGTGGACTGCCGTGAAAAAGCAGTCAGGTTCTGTTTTCCGGGAGAATCAGTTCTTGTTGTGCAGGGGGACCGTAGTGCCACTCCTCACAATTTTATTTCTACCCTTTGCGCTAATCGGCTTTTGAGGAAAGGATATCACTGGTTTTTAGCTTTTATTCGTGATACGGGAGCCACAGTAGAACCATTGAACCAGGTTCCTATTGTGAGAGAGTTTTCCGACGTTTTTCCTGATGAGTTACCTGGATTGCCGCCAGAGCGCGACATCGAGTTTTGCATCGATCTGATTTCCGGCACGGGGCCTATTTCTATACCTCCTTATCGGATGGCTCCGGCTGAGCTTAAAGAGCTTAAGGATCAACTGCAAGAGTTGCTGGACAAGGGACTTGTTCGTCCGAGTGTTTCACCTTGGGGAGCTCCTGTTCTTTTCGTCAAAAAGAAAGACGGAAGTATGAGACTGTGCATTGACTATCGTCAATTGAATCGAGTCACAGTGCGAAATAGGTATCCTTTACCTCGCATTGACGATTTATTTGATCAACTCCAGGGTGCAAGACATTTTTCCAAGATTGATTTGAGGTCGGGTTATCATCAATTGCGAGTCCGGAAAGATGACATTCCGATGACAGCTTTTCGTACACGCTACGGGCATTATGAGTTTTTGGTGATGTCGTTTGGACTTACCAATGCCCCCGCAGTGTTCATGGACTTGATGAACCGAATTTTCAAGCCATTCCTCGACCAGTTCATTATTGTGTTTATTGATGACATTCTGGTTTATTCTAGAAGTCATGAGGAGCATGAGCATCACTTGAGAATTGCTTTGCAGACATCGAGAGAACACCAGTTGTTTGCTAAGTTCTCAAAGTGTGCATTTTGGCTTGATAGTGTTGACTTTTTGGGTCATGTGGTTACGGGAGACGGTATCCGAGTGGATCCGAAGAAGATTGAAGCCGTACAACTTTGGACTAGACCCGTATCGGTGACGGAGGTCCGTAGTTTCTTGGGATTAGCCGGTTATTACCGACGCTTCGTGCAGGATTTTTTTCAAGTATCGCTGCACCGATGACCGGACTGACACGGAAGGGGATTCCTTTTCTTTGGACCGAGGATTGCGAGCAGAGTTTCCAGCTGTTGAAGACGCGGTTGACGACTGCACCAGTTTTATCTTTACCTTCTGGACCGGGTGGCTATGTCGTCTATTGTGATGCTTCTCGAGTGGGACTTGGTTGCGTGTTAATGCAACAGGATAAGGTTATCGCTTATGCTTCTCGTCAGTTGAAGAGGCACGAGCAGAACTATCCTACCCATGATCTTGAGATGGCCGCGGTGGTATTTGCTCTTAAGATTTGGAGACACTACTTGTACGGAGAGTCGTGCCAGATTTTCACGGATCACAAGAGCTTGAAGTACATCTTCCAGCAGCGGGATCTGAATTTGAGGCAGCGTCGTTGGATGGAGCTTGTAAAGGATTATGATTGTGAAATTTTTATCACCCGGGCAAGGCGAATGTAGTAGCTGATGCTTTGAGTCGTAGACCCGGAGGTAGCTTGTTCTATTTGAACGCAGTTCTGAGACAATCTTCTACAGATTGGCAGATCTTGTGTGATAGTAGAGTTCAATTCGAGTTCACTTCAACCGGTGGACAGCTTGCTCATGTCCGTGCTCGTCCACTTCTGCTTGATCTTATCCGTGATGCACAATCCGACGATGATCGTTTGTCCGAGATCTTTGAACTTGTTCGACAAGGTAAAGGTTCAGAGTTTGTGATTGATGACCAGGGTGTGCTACGTTTTGGGACTCGTTTATGTGTACCAAATTCCAAAGAGCTGAGACGCGATATCTTAGAGCAGGCACATCAATCAGCTTACAGTGTTCACCCAGGTTCCACCAAGATGTATCGTGATTTGAGAGATGTCTACTGGTGGGAAGGGATGAAGAGAGATGTTTCGGACTTCGTTTCGAAGTGCCTGACTTGTCAGCAGGTCAAGGCTGAGCATCAAAGACCGGCAGGAGAATTGCACCCTTTGCCTATTCCGGAGTGGAAATGGGAGCAAATCTCTATGGATTTCGTTGTGGGTCTACCCAGGACCAGTCGAGGGTTTGATTCCATTTGGGTGATTGTTGATCGGTTGACGAAAGCGGCTCACTTCCTTCCAGTGAGACCACTTTCAGATTTTCTCAGTATGCTCAACTGTACATTGACGAGCTTGTGCGTTTGCACGGTGTTCCTATATGCATTGTATCTGACAGAGGAACCCAGTTCACCAGCCGTCTTTGGCAGAAACTTCAGGAAGCCTTGGGTACTCGATTGAGTTTTAGCACCGCTTTCCATCCACAGACCGATGGTCAGTCAGAGCGGACTATTCAGACTCTTGAGGATATGCTTCGAGCATGTGTGCTTGATTTTGGTGACAGTTGGGATCGTCACTTGCCTTTAATTGAATTCTCCTACAATAACAGTTTTCAGGAGACGATTCAAATGGTATCTTTTGAGGCTTTATATGGTAGAAAGTGTCGATCACCAGTCTGTTGGACCGAACTCAACGAGAGCAGGATTTTAGGACCACAGCTAGTCGAAGAGACAACGGAGAAGATTCAGTTAATCCAAGATAGGATGAGAGCAGCCCAGTGCAGACAGAATTCTTATGCCGACCGTCTTCGTCGCAGACTTGAGTTCGCTGTACGTGATCATGTATTCCTACGGATTTCTCCGATGAAAGGCGTGTTGAGATTTGGTAAGAATGGGAAGCTTAGTCCCAGATTTGTGGGTCCTTTTGAGATCCTTGAGCGAGTTGGTACCGTTGCCTATCGTTTGGCACTTCCACCCAGTTTTTCGGTTGTTCACCCCGTTTTTCATGTATCAATGCTTCGCAAGTACCTTCATGACCCTTCACACGTGATTCAGCCCCAGACCGTCCAACTGGAGCACGATCTTTCTTTCACCGAGCAGCCGGTAGTAATTTTGGATCGGCAGGTGAAGAAACTTCGGTCAAAAGTCTTACCGTCAGTGAAAGTTCTTTGGCGTGGCCTAAGTAGCGAAGAGGTTACATGGGAAGCTGAGGGCGAGATGCGGAAGAAATTCCCTCATCTTTTCGAAGGTATGCATATTAAGATTTTTAAATTCGGGGACCGAATTTCTTTAAGGGGGGGGAGATTGTAAGACTTTAGAATGCGTTTAGAATAATTAAGAGAATGAATGCGGATTTTTAATAAAATTTAACCAAAACTGTTTTTATATATTTTATTTGAATTAATTAATATTTTATTAAATTATTTTGTGACAAGCACACACTTGTGCATGTTAATCTAGGGTTTTGAAGATGTTAACCATTCTAGGTTAACCATGACATTTTACTTTTTACCATGCCATATTAACTTTTACTTAAAAAGTTTACCTTTAAGATAAGTTTTATTTACATTTTCATTAAAAATCAAAAATGTTTTATTTTAATTAAAGAGAAGGATTTTAAAATTTGTGGCATGGGAGGCATAATGAATATGCAAGGTTGTCATGGAATCAAGGCATGAGTGGCATGAGTGTAAAGGAATGGTAGGTATGGTGGAAACTTGCATAAGTGTTATGAAGAATCATTAAAGAGAAGGATTTTGGTTATAAATACCCACCCTCATCCTTCACATTCTCTCATTCACAAACCTTCAAAAAAAATCATGGTTATGTTGTTTTGGAGCATGGATGGATAGGAATTCAGTAATGTTTTGGTGAGGTATGATTTTAGTCTGTTTCGGTTTTAAAAAGATGACAGAAACTGGTTCGGAGTGCGGTTCTGGACTGCTGTCCAGAGCAGTTCTGGTTGTTGATTCTCGTTTTCCAATGCTTTCAGTCTTCTGTATGAAAATGTTATAATGCGGAACTATATATCAGAGTGAAGATAAATCTGTTAGCTAACCAATGAAAGTGATTTCATTCATTTCTAATGTCGTTTACTATTTAAACTGTATTTTAAATCAACAGAACGTATAGCAGTCCCGAACAGGGACAGAACGTATACCCTTATGTTTTTCTGTGCATAACTTCCAGTACACAAAGAATACTATTGATCCGTATGATGCGTTGGAAACCTAACTGATAAACCTAAATTTTGATGAACTGCCGACAGAGTGTACTTGTTACCGTATTTGTATAGTTTCACTAAATTTTGATATTATGATTCAGTTATGTGGTTCGAGTCAGTCCTGCGCATCGCGTTGGTTCTGCGCGTGTGTGTTTTTCAGTCGTGTCGCCTCACACGTTTAGTCACCGAGCTATCACCAAATAGTTTGTGTGAACTAAATCATTAGCTAGGTGTCCGTGTCAGTGTGTTATCCTTAGTTTACTAATATTGGTAAGTATTGGCTTTATTTGTGTGATATTAGGATCGCAAGCAGGGACTTCAGACGAAAGAAGGAAAGGAAAGGAGGTGATTGGATTCACCTAATTCAGGATTGTCTGTGAGTAGATTTAACATCTACGGGGAAATCGCCTGTGTGGCGCTAAGCGCCAAAGGCTAGGATTCAAGTGAATTATTTTAAGTGATATGCCTATTGACCACACATAGATTAAAACATATATTGAACTAGTAATAATTAGTACATCATATTTCATCATATTTCATGTTAAACATTGATATAATATTGATAGGACACTGCACCATTACAAACGGTTCATGTTGCACGAGCACTATATGTTACACACACACCGTTGGTAATTGCCATGTCACGCACACTGTAGAAATGGCCTTAGATAAATATATTGAACCATGTTGGTGATTTGTAGTTAGATAATATTCTTGTATTAGTTCACATTATGATATTTACATTGATGTAGTAATATTTTTATATGATATTTTATTCGATATCATGGATTTGAGAAATCACAAGATACTTTCTAAAAACTGGGATTTATTTATAAAAGTGTGGATTTCCCTTGATATGATCACATTACTTCCATATTGCATACATTGTAGTTCATGAATATATGCATTGAGATGTTGTTTTCATGAGATTTCTAGATTTGTGAACCGCTGGTATATTTAAAAGAAAGCTATAAATTGTTTTAAACACGGTTTCTCTTGATGTGATTTTGGGATGTCCACCATGAGTTTTCTCGGTTTTGAGCTTGGTTTTCGAGACCCGATTCGAGGAGATGTGGGAACCGTCTGCGGGTACATAGTGGACCCGGTATGGTACCCCGGAGCAAGAATGATATCGTGGTGTAGCCGATGAGCCTGGCAGAGGGCATACTACCTACCGGTGATTGGTTGGACTCGGCGGTTGTCCGGAGGATACCGGCCGGAGTTATGAGATATGGGTCGATTCGGAAAGACGAAACCCAGAGATATGGACCGATTCGGAATGACGAAGTCCAGAGAGAGAGATATATGGATTTACGTGTCGATGCTAGACACGGGATTTTTCATGATATTTCGAGTGTCGGTGTTGGACACTCAGGTTTTCCATGAGATTTACAGATGAGAGGGCCGGTCATAGTGACGGCGCCTGAGATATTGAGATTTACGTGTCGTTGATGGACACTGGATTTATTTTACTGATAGTGATTATGGATGAGTATTATGTTTACCCCATACTCAGGTATTTATGATACATTCTTTACATATAGTCATTTACCAGATCATGATTTACTGCAGTTCATATTGACATATATACCTTATCATGACACATATGTAGAAATGGTTGTTTATCGTACATACATGTGATTACTTGTACGATGTTATTTACTTCTCACGATTCGGCAACTCACCCCCGTTGTGCCACAGCATTTGTGCAGGTTTGATCTACAGTTTGGAAGCGTCAGGCTTCTTATTGCATCTTTTCCGTGGATACCGCTACTGTTGGGTCGAGACCCTTTCTTTTGGTATGTAGATTTGTGCGGTTATCCATTTATGTATCTTATTGTATCTAGTACTCTCCATCTACTATTCACCTGTATTGACTTAGAAACTGAGAGGTTCGGTATTTGTACCTTATGTGACTTTGGTTGTTGTGCTCGTATGAGCCGGATTTGATTCATATTATGTTATTTCTTCGCTATGGCGACATTTGTACACATGTTGTAGTTGTGTTTCATCTCTATGATTTATATTGTTCAGGATTGATTTTTGCAAAGGAGATGCTGCCGAAATATACAAAGGAAAAATGAAACTTTAAGTTTTTCTACGATTTTTAAACTAAGATTACAAATGTTTTAACTAATCTTTTAAACAAATGTTTTAAAGCTTTATCCCTCTAATCTTTTCATGGTTTAGATTACTGGGTTTCGTCTTACTTGAGTTACGTTACGCCTTTAGACGTCACGTGATTTAAGTGCCGGTTACGTTCCTAATTTGGGTCGTGACACAGACGAACAGACCGGACTGTACGGTAAGTGTTACTGGTTGGATTCACAGGAGTGTGAGCGGGCTTGCTCGTCGATCTTCTGAACGCTCAATACCCGGGTGGCAGTTACGTTTAGCAGACCGCTTGCGGCTTGTGGGTGTTTGATATGATCATCATCTGCTGCCGGCGTATTGACGAGTTTTTAGAGTCCTACACAGAGGTTTCCTGGCTCAAGCGAAACGAAATAGGAGCGCATATGAGATATGTGCGGGACCGAGAATAATGCGTGTATGTTATACCGTATTCCATTCTCGCGATGAATGTATCGACTGGTTATATGCGATATAACCTAGTTATCGAATCAAGGATTGATTCGATAAGCCGATACATTGGATATTAGTCGGTTATATGCGATATGACCGGATCGTTAAATCAAGTATTGATTTAATAATTTAATGCATAATTATATATATTTGATATATTACTTTGCATTAACTAGTATTGGTTCACTTTAAATGGATTTTCTCACTTGAATTGTGCTAGTTGTATATGTGATATACATTTGTGCACATGATTGTATCATGTTTGATGATACATGCTTACTTGGTTAAGTGTAAAGAATTAAACCATGGTTAAACTAATGATTAGGGTTTTGTTTTTTCATTTACTTATTTATCAATTTATTTATCTTTTTCATTTTGGAAAGGAGAATGACAAATGGTGGATTTTCTTTGTTTGCTAGTTGAAGGTTCTTGAAGCTTTGAACTAGTCCACCATTCTTGTCTTATACTTAACCCTAACCATTCATGTTAACCATGGTCCATTCTCTACAATTAACCAAGGGTTAATATATGATAAGTATTGATTTATTTATCTAATTGAAAAACACTTATCATATTCTTCTTCTTTTTCATCTTCTTCTTCCATGAAGAAAAACTTGCTACATCAATGGCAAGTGATGAAAACAAGTGAGAAATCGAATTCTAAAGTGAACCCACTTCCTATTTCTTCATCCTCTACCTCTTGCCAAGTAGTATAGGGTGTTTCCTTCACAAGTTTTCAAGGCTTGGTGAAGTTGGAGCTTGATCTAGTGATGCCTCGACGTAGATCATCTTCGGCATCGAACCGACGACCAAGCCCGCCCATTTCTTCGATGAAGCCGATGCTAGAGTCCAAGATCTAATTCGGACAGCGAGGGGACTTCATCACGGAGCCTAGGAGGTGGAGGACCAGATCTACAAAGGTTGTAGCTTCTTTCCTTTAGTTAAAAGTCGTTAACTTGCATCACATAGCCTATATATCTAGTTAACGATCCGTATTAGGGTTTGTAGGCACTTGTAAAATGTTAATTGATCATGTTTGATGCCTTGTGAGACTTCCTTAGTGTGCCTAGGAACCCTACAGTGGTATCAGAGCCTAGCTAGAGCCTTAGGCGATGCGTAGACGGAATCAGAAATCCGATCGAACCGAAACCCTAACCCTAATATAGCTCTCTATACATTTTTGAAATTCGTGGTTTTTTGTAAATTAAAATTATGCAGAAAAATAACCAGGGTTTTATAAGAATTACGGTGCAAAATTTTGGTCGTAATTCCATCAAACCGCCGCGGAACCGCGGCCTAAGCCCACGTGGCGGGCGGTTCCGCGGCAATACTGTTTCATCGTTGACCAAAATTTGCACAGTAATTCTTAGTTTGCTGTGCTGGTTTTACTGGGAATTTTTAATATTTTTTCAAGAGTTGTTATTTTCTGGGTTGTATTGGGGACTCGGTGTTTCGACCGGATTGTCTAATTTTGTCAGTGTGTGTTTTTCCGGGTAATTTTAGAATAAGTTAAAAAGTTCGACCGGATATAAATACCTACCTTTTCCCCTGCCGGAAAATTTCCAAGTGTTGGATTTTTCCGTAGTTTAACGACGTTCTAGTAGTGTAAGTAACGCGATGGACCCTCTAGAAGACAACAAACCTTAACTCGATTATGTGACCGTCTTAAACTGCCCTTTGAACCTTCGGGTTTGGGGCAGTACGGCGTGCCACATGTGAGGCGTTGGCTTGACCCTTCTACGGATGGACCGTTGGTACTGAGGCACGAACTGAATGCTGTTCGACTTATTTCATGTGTTGAGCTGTATCGGGAAAACTTGGGTGTTCGAATGTTCGATCGGAAAGTTTAACAATTTCTATTTATCCGGAATGTGATACAATACTTGGAATTCGCAAAAATTTATGAGATGACTGGATGAATGTTATAAACATAGCAGTTTAGTCTCACTTGATCGGTTGCCACGGAATTTTGATGTGATCAAAAGTCCGTCGCAATCACGTAGGGTACGCGGATACTCCCCAGGTAAACTTAATAGACAGCCTCACCCCATAGCCCCGACCAAGTGACTGTAGGAGAACCCCGTCGCCGGAAGCATCCGTTTGGGTGCTCGCGGTAGCGGTGTTCCGCCTTGGTGCACTTCATCGACGGTAGCGGGGGTGCGGCCGCCTACTAAAGTTTGCGACGAGCAATCGATCAGTTTTTCGGGAATCTTGTTGAATTGCCCGACTTGATGTTGAAAAGTGTTTTTGATAATGAGACTGAAATGCGGGGTTTATAATTGTTAGGCATGTGATGTCTAAGGAATTCATTTGATTGGGCATGCGATGTCTAAAGAGGTTGCGGATTCCAACTGTTGTAGTTTTACTCTTTCTTTTCTGTGACCGTAAGTGTAATATGTGATATCGCCGGTTTCGTTGCTATATGTCAACGACAATTGGGATGCGCATATTTACTTACGTTGATGACATGTGATGTTATATGTTGCTGGATATGTTATATTGGATCGTCGTGTTCGAATAGCCGGGGGGGTTTTATGTGAGATGGGTGTTTTTTTTTCATTTTCATTCACGTAAAAACTTGTATGTAATATTCTTTTATTGGGGCACTTCCAGGTTGCGGATGTTGTCACCATTTGTATATTATTTACTTTTCCGCATTAGGATAGAGCCAAGGAGGGGAGCACAAGTAACCGGGTTCTGGGGTCCAGAGGGAGACCAACTCGAGGAGTCGAGTCCGGGTCTCCTAACCCTAGAATTGGTAGGGTTGCTTGCCGCTCTCGTAGGGGTCTAGGGGTGTGGGATTTGCTATTCATCACGACCGTGGAATCCGTGTTTTATACTGGCTCGTATTGAAAACACGGACGTCCTAGTATATCCAATATTTCATATGTATTTTCTGCTGCGTTATCTGTGATGTGATCATGTGATGTTCTGTGATAGATATACTATATAGTATATATGATATATTATATAGACGTTGCTTATGTTTTACACCCGCGCTAGCCCTGCCTCGTTCTGGCGTTAGTTACCTAACCTAACGGTGCAGAAGGGACACCGAGGCGAATGCGGATGGCATAAGTGTACGTCATATTTATCTGTGATGTTTAGGTAATTTAAATGATGGGATATTCATTGATGAGATTAATGAAAGAAAATAAACCTAATTGATGTTGTGGAATCGAATTTCAAAATAAAAGCAGGTAGCTACAGTTCTTGCTTTGCATCGCGGTGTTCCTTATAGAACATCCTGCACCTTATTCGATAGGGAAAGGACCGAGATCCCTTCACCGGGAGTGACTCCTTTAGCAATAACTGGCAGATGCTACATCACTCGGTTTGTCTTTTGATTGCTTCTATAGTTTCTGCTTTGCACAGTGATATATATGATATATCCCGCACCTCATTCGACGAGGAAAGGGCCGACGATCACTTCACCGGGAGTGACCCCTTTAGCAAAACTAGAAAAGCCTAAAAAACATTCCATTTAAAAACCATTTGATTCCGCAACGAGATCAAGTTCAAAGCGTTAAAGGTTTTCATAAAAACCAGCCGCAACCCTCCGTCATTTTAGGAAGTAGAGTACTTAGTATTCGTGCTGTGTTTGTTGACCATAGTCAAGGCACAGTGTACGGTAGCTAAGTGATGTCTTCCTACACCGCATATGATGCGATTAGTTAGGACAGTCGCGTGACTTTGTTGACCTTAGTTAAGGGTCATGTGGGTGGGTCTAATTAATCACGATATGACGGGTAGAACTTGACTAGTACTTATGATTTGCTGACCATAGTTAAGGTCATAGGTGCTAGGGGTAAAAACCATTATCGGGAGTTTCAAGTGTTGAAACTTGCAATGAGATTGCATACCTTCTATGTGATAGTTGGATCCCGATACCCACTGCGAGTAATTGTTACTCCTGGGAGAGTTTTGCACTTTGCAATTAACCGATCAAGTAGGTGTCTAGAAAGGTGTCAATGGGGTTACGCCTCTGGGAAAATGAGGTTTACTGTAATTAGGTCCGTGCGAAAGCACGGGGAACCTCCCTCAAAGTACCGACACTGGCCTGGCTGAAAGATTGGCGAACTTGTAGAGTGTAATTAATCCCGGCTAGTCTTTCCTTTTAGGGTTTGAAGGAAGATTTGATAAAAACAGTGGGAGCCATCCTGATTAGATAAAATAAATAACCTATCTGATCTTGCAAGAGCGCACGCTGAGTGTTTTCTTCTCTCTCTCTCCAGGTAGCGACCATATCACGCCTTAACCAAGATAATAATATGGATGAATTGACCGAACCCGCTTGTTATACTGAGCCGGGGAACGTTGGTCCCGCTCCAACTTATAATTGTTATAAGACAGAGCAGGAAATAGGGGAATACCAGAATTCCTATGCCGCCCAAACGAAGAAAGTGCATATGATGCATCTCCTTCGGGTATGTTCATTATAAAGAACTGTTTCTCAGTATTCTCTGCATCCTGAGTATTTGATACCGGATCAGGATCCCAGATATGTAATCTGTTACATAGGGCTACCGAAAGGTAGAAAGACTGAGAACGGGTGATAAGTTTCATGAGACAGAAAACGGGGCAAGTGTTGCAGCCAAGTCTGTTGGTCACTGTCACCCTGTATTACTAATACATTGATTCTGAATAAATGCTATTAGATACCGAACCTGATATACAAAATCATATCTATCTCTTTATTTGTTAAAGAAATGATAGAATTTTGTATTGATGGATAATGTTTTGAACATTTCCTATATCAAAAGTTGATCGGTTCAGGCACGTTATCAAAAAGCATTGACGTTTTAAATCAAACTACAGTTCCTAGTATACAAAACACAGACAAGAGCAAGAGTTCAGAAATGAACGAATCCTTCTTGAGGCATTGTAGACTAGGTCACATCAATGCGACCCGACTGGCTGAAGTTACATTTTAGATGCATATTTAAATCAGTTTGAATTTACATCTTGTGAAACTTGCCAGTCATGTCACAAAGATTAGATGACCATAGCTCTGTTTATTAGAAACAGAGAAAGAGTTAGTAAACTCTTGGGACTGATACATGATGATGTATGTAAGGTCTCCTGTCTACACATGCCAAGACTGGTTCTTTGTATTTCATTATATTCTCTGATAATCTCTCAAGATTCAGACATATATTCCTGTTGAAACATAAGTCCGAACCTTTTGAGATATTCACAGAATATAAGTTAGAAGTAGAGAACCAAAATACGGGTATAAGTATTATGTTCTATGATAAGATCAGGGAGGAGAATACTTGTGCATAGAATTCCTGGACTATTCTAAAGGAGAATGAGATTCTCTCTCAGTGTTACTCCTCTGAATACACCACAGCACAACGGTGTATCGGGACGGAGCAATCGCACAATATTAGATATGGTGTGCTCTATGATGAGTATTACTGAGTTACCAATTTCCTTTTGGGGTTATGCACTTGAGAAGCTGCATACCTATTGAATTAGGTTCGAATCAAATCAGTGCCTACCACTCCATATGAGATATGGTATGGGAAGAACCTATCTCTTAAGTAAGTTAAGATTTAGGATTGTTCGGCCTATGTCTTAAAAAAAATCCGGACAAGATCGAGGCAGGATCAGTTCTGTAGAACTGGAAAGGTTCCAGTTATACAAAACTGCAGTTGATGATTTGACAGAACCAAAGGATTCTATAGTTCCCGACGAACCTCAGCCTCTCCGCCGATCTAGTAGGGTTCCTCATCCGCCTGAGAGATACCTCGGTTTCTCGATGACAGTGGGAGCGAGGAATGCATCATGAGATGATGACCTAACTAGTTTCGAGCAGGCCATCAAGAGTAGGGACTCTGTAAGAATGGCAGGATGCTTAGCGATCTGAGATGGAATCCATGTACACCAGCAAAGTATGGACTTTGGTTGCTATATCTGAAGGGTTAAATCCCCATCAGGAGAAAGTATATCTTGAGAAGATTACTTGGTGTAGATGGAAAAGTTGAGACTTTCAAATCTAGGCTTATTAAAGGTTTTAGTCATCAACCAGACATGGATAATGATAAAACCTTTTCAAAGTGACTATGCTTCAGTCCATCCGGATCCTACTTAACATTGCTAGATACCATGACTACGATATCTGGTGGTTGGGTGCCCTGACTGCTTTTCTAAATACTGATTTAGAAGAGAACGTCTATAAGAACACAGCCAGAGGGCTTCGTAAACAGTGGGAGCAGCGGAAACATGTGCAAGTTGCTTTACAGGATAAAGCAGGCATCGCGGAGTTAGAACATCTGTTTTGATGTCAAAGTCAAAGAGTTTGACTTCGTCAAAATGGTAGATGAACCTTGTATGTACAAAAGGGTAGTATGGAGTATGGTAATGATCCTCGTAGAGTACATGGATGACATACTCTTGATAGAAAAAGAGTTTCCTATGCTACGATCGGTCGATCTCCTTTTATCACATAGATTCTCCATATATGATCAAAGTGATACCTCCTAAATCCTAGGTTTTGGATCTATGAGATAGATCTAAATGGATGTTAGGATTCTCACTAACTATAGTGAGATAGTATCAGTTGATCCTGGGGAGAATCACTGGAAGTATTCCAGGGTGATAACGATGACTGAATGTTAGTCACAGGCATTGTCTTTACCCTCAGTAAAGGGACGGTATGTTGGAAGAGTTCCAAGCTAGATACCGTGGCAAACTAGACGATAAAGGCTGGTAACATCGCTATTAAAGATACTACCAAAGAGGCAGTTTGGGTGTATATTGGTTCATAAGATGAACTAGGTTCCTGCCATTGTATGACAATGGAAGTGAGGCTTTGGCCCTGGAACCCTGGTCCCATCAGTGACCCAGAAATATTCTGAGGAAGCATCACCTGATCATGAAGATAGTTGATCTCTGGGGTGATCGAGGTTAGGAGATTAGACTCAGAGGACAACACGGCGGATCCACTCACGAAGGCCTTTTCCCAGAGAGAAACTCATATGGGATAGTTGAGTATTAGATACTGCAACCACTGCTACAGATGGCCCTAATTCAAGTGGGAGATTGTTAGTTATATGTATGCCCTAGAGGCCATTACTGTACATTGGATGTATATTGTAGTGGATGCTGGGACATATATAGGTAGGACTTTCTTGCTCGACATGATAGTACGCTATCTGGTTGCCCTTTATCTTAACATGTATACTTTCTGTCTCTCTGATTACATGTTGATAAAGCCCTTAGGATGTGTATTCGACTTCCAGGACTATGATGAAGATCATACTAGTGGGGCCTGGGTAGTCAATGAGTACATCCTTCATTGTTCCTAGTCGTGGGAATATCGAGACGGGGCATCGATATTCTAGAGTAGACTAGCGTATATCTTCTCGACCCATGTGATGGGCGATGGATGATCCCATATCCATTGGTGTTTGACATCGAAGATGGTATGCGGGTGCTTAGTGGAGACTGGGTACACTGAACGGACTCGCCGAGAACTCCCAGATGGTATTATACCTCACGTCAGATGGCAGTTCTCTGGTGACACTGGTACAGCTTAGTCTGTTGACCCGAGATCGTCATAGGGTCTTGTGTGTCTCTCACTGTGCTTTGATTTCCACCCTACCATGGCTCTACTGAGTTGTGCAAACAGGTGGTTTTTGGGTACAGTCCCGATTCACATGGAGACAATGAGCGATAGGAGGGGATTCGTCTCTCCCGGTATTGGGGGTTGATGTTGTGCTATGCTCGACTGGCCATAACAGGAAATCCCTGGCCAGGGTTGCAGTGATATACTGGTAAGAGTTATCAGTAGTTTCATGAATGTTATGGACCTTACGTCGGCATGACTTATCGAGCTATTGGGGTCTGACGTTTACCACCCCTAGGCGAGATATGCAACATATAATACGAACAGACCGGACTGTACGGTAAGTGTTACCGGTTGGATTCACAGGAGTGTGAGCGGGCTTGCTCGTCGATCTTCTGATCGCTCAATACCCGGGTGGCCGTTACGTTTAGCTGACCGCTTGCGGCTTGTGGGTGTTTGATATGATCATCATCTGCTGCCGGCGTATTGACGAGTCTTTAGAGTCCTACACAGAGGTTTCCTGGCTCAAGCGAAACGAAATAGGAGAGCATATGAGATATGTGCGGGACCGAGAATAATGCGTGTATGTGATACCGTATTCCATTCTCGCGATGAATGTATCGACTGGTTATATGCGATATAACCTAGTTATCGAATCAAGGATTGATTCGATAAGCCGATACATTGGATATTAGTCGGTTATATGCGATATGACCGGTTCGTTAAATCAAGTATTGATTTAATGATTTAATGCATAATTATATATATTTGATATATTACTTTGCATTAACTAGTATTGGTTCATTTTAAATGGATTTTCTCACTTGAATTGTGCAAGTTGTATATGTGATATACATTTGTGCACATGATTGTATCATGTTTGATGATACATGCTTACTTGGTTAAGTGTAAAGAATTAAACCATGGTTAAACTAATGATTAGGGTTTTGTTTTTTCATTTACTTATTTATCTATTTATTTATCTTTTTCATTTTGGAAAGGAGAATGACAAATGGTGGATTTTCTTTGTTTGCTAGTTGAAAGTTCTTGAAGCTTTGAACTAGTCCACCATTCTTGTCTTACACTTAACCTTAACCATTCAAGTTAACCATGGTCCATTCTCTACAATTAACCAGGGGTTAATATATGATAAGTATTGATTTATTTATCTAATTGAAAAACACTTATCATATTCTTCTTCTTCTTCTTCATCTTCTTCTTCCATGATGAAAAACTTGCTACATCAATGGCAAGTGATGAAAACAAGTGAGAAATCCAATTCTAAAGTGAACCCACTTCCTATTTCTTCATCCTCTACCTCTTGCCAAGTAGTATAGGGTGTTTCCTTCACAAGTTTTCAAGGCTTGGTGAAGTTGGAGCTTGATCTAGTGATGCCTCGACGTAGATCATCTTCGGCATCGAACCGACGACCAAGCCCGCCCATTTCTTCGATGAAGCCGATGCTCGAGTCTAAGATCCGATTTGGTCAGCGCGGGGACTTCCTCACGGAGCCTAGGAGGTGGAGGACCGGATCTACAAAGGTTGTAGCTTCTTTCCTTTAGTTAAAAGTCATTAACTAGCATCGTATAGCCTATATATCTAGTTAACGATCCGTATTAGGGTTTGTAGGCACTTGTAAAATGTTAATTGGTCATGTTTGATGCCTTGTGAGACATCCTTAGTGTGCCTAGGAACCCTACAGCACCCATGTCTAATGTATCATCTAGCATGACACAAAAAATAAATACATTAACATATATCACATATATATTAAATGTATAAAGAGAAAACATTTTCTTAAGTGAGCTAGTATTAGTTAATGTATATTAATATATCAAATATATAATTACACATTAAATTATTAAATCAACACTTGATTTAATAACCCGGCTGTATCGCATACAACCGACTAATATCATTTATATGCATATCACATATACATATAACATATCATTGAATCAACACTAGATTCAACAATCCGGTTATATCACATATAACCTGTATTACGAGATTGGAATACAGTATCACATACACATATTAATCTCGGTCCCGCGCATATCACATATGTGCCCTACTTCATTTCTCATGAGCTAGGAAACTTCGGTGTAGGACTCTAATGACTCGTCAATACGCCGGCAGTAGGTGATGATCATATCAGTCACCCACAAGCCGTCAGCGGAACTAGCTGGACGTAACGGCTACCCGGGTATTGAGCGATCAGAAGATCAAGAAGCATGCTTGTCCATTCTCCTGTGAATCCAACAGTAACACTACCGTACAGTCCGGTCTCTTCGTCTGATATGTTATCTAGTCTAGGGGTGGTAAATGTCAGACCCCAGTAACTTGATAAGTCATGCCGAAATGAGGCTCATAACGGGTCGAGAAACTAGTAATAACACTTACCAGTAAATCTCCGTATTATCCCTGGCCAGGGACTTCCTGTTATGGCCAATCGAGCACAGCGCAACAACAACCCCCAATACTGGAAAAGATGAAACCCTTCCTATCGCTCATTGCCTCCATGTGACTCAAGACTGTACCCAAAAACCAACGTTTTGCATGCTCTCTTGAACTTGGTAAGGTGGAAATCAAAGCACAATGGGAATCACACAAGGCTCTTTGACGATCTCAGGTCTCCAGACTAACCTGTACAAGTGTCACCAGAAAACTGCTATCTGACGTTAGGTATAATACCATCTAGGTGTTCCTCGGCGAGTCCTATTCAGTGTACCCAGTCTCCACTGAGCACCCGCATACCATCTTTTATGTCAAACACCAATGGATGTGGGTTCATCCATTGCCCATCATATAGGTCAAGAAGCGTATACGCTAGTCTACTCCGGAATATCGATGACCCGTCTCGATACACCTTCGACTAGGCAAAATTAAATGATGAACTTATAGACTACCCTGGCCCTACTAGTATGATCTGCATCATAATCCTGGTAGTCAAGTATACATCCTAAAAGCTTTATCATTATGTGAGAGAAAGACAGTATATAATACAAGTCTACATGTTAAGATATAGAGCAACCAGATAGCATACTATCATGTCGAGCAGGAAAGTCCTCTCTATATATATCCAAGCATCCACTATAATATACAATCATGTACAATAATGGCCTCTAGGGAATACATGTTAGTGTATATGCCCTAGGGGCCATTATTGTATCATACTAGATTGTATTTTACTTAATGGAAGCTTGGGATATTCACAGATATATTAACAGTCTTGCTAAACATGGTAGTATGCTACTTGGTTTATATCTATCTTAATATGTGTATATGTTAGCATATCGCGAATACATATTCATAGAGCTCTTAGGATCTTGCTTAACTACCAGCGTTGTGATGGCAGTCACACTAGTAGGGGCTGGGTAGTCTACAAGCACATCCTTTTTCAGGTCCCTAGTCGTAGGATTATCGAGACAGGGCATCGATACTCCGGAGTAGACTAGTGTGTAGGCTCCTCATCCTAGTTGGGGAGATGGTCTGTCCCACAGCCATCAGTACGTTGTACTGGAGATAGTATACATGTGCTCGTTGGGTTACGGGTACACCAGACATGACTCGTAGTGAACTGTTGGTTGGTATTATACCCATCGTCAGTTAACAGCTCCCAGGTGATATGAGTACAGCATAATCCGCAGACTTGAAACTGCTGCTTCGTCTCGAATGTGTTCCGACTGTTCTTAGATTGCTACCCTACCATGGCTCAAAGGAGTCGTGCAAACAGGTAGCAGTTGGGTGCGGTCCCGAAGCACTTGGAGGCAGTGGCAGTTAGATATGATTCGTCTCTCCCTGTATTGGGAGTTAATATCGCACTGTGTTTGGAGAGCCATTACGCTAAGTCCCTGGCCAGGGCAAACGAGATTTACTGGTAGGATTTCCATTAGCTTCTCAAGGTGTAATGGGCTTCCCTCCGACACGACTTATACCGCTTTTAGGGGACTGACGCTTGCCGCCCCCCTGTTCATACCAGAATATTGCATTTTATACCGCCCATTCTTACGCTCGGTTGTTTATAGGTAGGTGCTTTTAATCCGTGTTTGCTATATATTCACAGGCCACAGTTTTCTAGTCCCAAATAACGCAATTGATACAAAATCTCCACTGCTACGCCAAAATACAGAACATCTGTTGACAGCAGATAAAAGCCGGCTTCCGGTCATCCGTATCCGTCCAGTGCCGCTTACCAGTTCCAGAGAAAAGACATATGACAGTGGTCATTCGTGTCTCGGACAAGCACAGAGCACGAGGGGGGCAGCACGAGAATCAATGGGTGCGCGGAGCTCGAGGGAGAAAGGTCAAATCAATCAAAAGTAAAGCTATATTTGGACTGTGCAGATCTGAAGCAATTGTGGAAGCAATTTGCAATTTGGTATATGTAGAACAACATAGGACAAAAGAACCGGCAAACCCACAAAATCGTACCAGACAACTCACCTATATGGCCGCGGAACCGCGGCCAACATGGGGTCTAGGCCGCTGTTCCGCGGTCATATGGGCTCCGCATTTGTTGACTTTTCAGTGGTAGTTTGGGTACTTCATTTAATGCCAGATTCTTGCCCCAGGGTTTCTGTAAACTGCCTATAAATACCCCAGAACTGAGCCAAACCAAGGTGTTAAATTCTTTAGCCTCTTTTTGTTAGGTTTTAGTCTTCTTCTTCTTCTTCTTCTTCTTCATTCTTTCCTCCATGAAAATTGTAGTGAGAGCTTTTTGAATGGAAGATCAATGAAGATGAGGGTTTTTTGTATTATTCTTTTTGCTTAGCTTCCCCCTTGAGCTCTCTACCTTAACTTGATCTTGCAAACTCTTAAGTGAGCTTGCAAGTTTAAGCTTTGGTCATTGGTCTCAAGGGGTTGTATCATTTTGTTCTCTCTTTAGTGCTTCATTTCACATGAGTTCTTTACCCTTCTCTTGATCTTGCAACCTCTTGATTGAGCTTGCAAGTTTAAGGGTTGGCTATTGATCCCATGCTTGTTTTGAGTTCTATGGTTCTTGTAATTACTTTCTTGCATTTTTCATTCTTGTCTTTAATTACTTGCAATTTATTACCATGCACTTTAATTGCTTGCTTGTAATCTTTTCTTTTCTTTGTTCTTTTCTTTTGCTCTTTTTGGTTTGTTTTGTGAATGGTTGTAATTATTATTGTTAAGAAGAAATACGATATTATAAGTTAACGTTTCTTTGCTCATTTCCTTTTCCCGTATTTTCCATTGAACTCCGCCCAAACGATACGCAAGCGCTCCGTTAGGCACCCTACCCTAACAAGGTAACGGTGATTCCTAACCGCGACCGGTTGCGTTCGGTTTGGCCGGAGACGAAAGCAAGAGACAAGAACGGAAGGACAAGGGTAAATAAGCCGGATTCCACGAATACCGTGCTTAAATCCCCTAATCCACGTTGTTGCCGATTGCTCTAGCTTCAATTAGTCAAGACTCGGCTCAAAGGTTTTGAGTACGGATTTCTTTTGCTTACAATTTCGTATATTTTTCTTAACAAGCTTACTTGAACATAAATACGAACACTTAGGATAGAACTGAACAAACATATACACATTCTTTATTAACTCGTCTAAAACTCGAACGAACATACAACCATCTCCCTGTGGATCGACCTGTGCTCAACCGGCTAGCTGCATAGCGACACCGTCCTGATCGCGGTTATAACTTTAGAACTTTGAACATCCGACACGCCAAAAGCGTGCGACCACCCCTATGCCCGATATACAATAGTCCTAGACGAACAGACCGGACTGTACGGAGATTGTCACATCAGGTTCAGTAGGAGTTCGGATGGGTTTCCTCATCGGCCTTCTTATCGACATATACCTGGGGATCGTTACGTACAGCTAGTACCGCTTGCGGCCTATGGTTAAACCCACTGCCAGCGTAGTAGTCGAGTCTTTAGAGTCCCACACACAGAGTTTCCCTACTTCAGGCGAAACGATATAGAGGTCGTATGGTTTTACGACAGGGTTCGGACACATACGTGTTTTTATGCACGTACGATGTTCGGATAGTTTTTACTAGCAGGCTTTAATTTAAGCCAGATTCTAGTATTGGATTATTGGATTTATACAGTCTCTGTATTTTCGTGTTTTCACGGATAGGAGGGGCATTCTCATAATTTGTCGAGAAGCTTCTAGAACATTGATGAGGTGGAGAGCTTAGGTGTTATCTGCATTAAATGGATTAGTGACTCATGAGATGAATCATTCTGATGAGTTAATGAAGCATTTATTGCTTAATGACTCATGAGGTGATTCATTCTATGTATTAAATGAAGCATGGTTGTTAATATCAAATAATGATTTATTTGATATTCTTTATGCTTCATCATACATCAAAAAATGTGACATAATTCATATGATTCTCACTTTCACATTCTCTCTCCTTAAGCTCTCTCTCTTCATAGAACTAAACTTAACCTCTCATGTGTTGAGATCCAAGGGTTAGCAAGACTGATAGATCACTAATCCTCTTCTATATCCTGTAGGTTATTTTGATTAGCACTCATAGCCACCTAGTTACCTCAAGTGAGAGGTTAAAGCTTGGAGAAGTAGCTCTCGGGTGGATCTTCTATCACATCGAGGAGGTAAACTACAAGGACAAGAAGGACTTGAATCATTAGGTATAATCATCTATCATAGTAGCTAATCACTTCTATATAGTTGTTAGTTAGGGTTTGGCAAAGATCCGTAAAATTAGTCGATGTTAGTTTAAACAAAATGATTGTTTTACCTATTCCGCCTCCCAGCATCATGTGGGGTGTCTAACGTCGACTTAGAGTGGTATCAGAGCCTTGCTAAACCATAACTAACTTGTTAGAAAAGTCGTGAGAAATTCGATTGAAAAACGAACCCGAAAAAACATCATTTTCACTATGTTTCTGCCGTTTTTAAAACGGGGTCTAAAAATTTTTCAGGGACACTTAAAAATGCACAGGGAATTTTAAGAATTGTGAAAAAATTTGGAACTATGACTCGACCATAGCTCTGCGGAACCGCCATCGATCCAAGTGATCCGCCGCGGATCCATGGCCGAGTTGACTCCAAGTCAACCCAAATTTGCTCAGTTATTCTTCTGTGTTGCTGTTGTGTTTTCTGGGATGATTTGTTTCTGCTCAGGTTTTATGTGCATAGAGAATTGTTTGGAGTAGATTCATTTGTGTTGCTTGATCGAAATTCTAAGATGTTTGGCTAACTTGATTATATCTGTGTTGTGTTTAATGTGTTCGAAAACCTCCCCTAACTGCTAGTATGTCGGTTAGCAGGGGTTGCACATTTCTGTAAAGTTTTTTACTGTTTTGTGAATGTGGACTTGTTGGATTGTCGTGAATGGATTGCCGAGGATGTGAGACGAGTGTTTCTTTCATTGAATTGAAATTGTAATTTGTGCGTGGCACATCCGGGTTGAGGTTGTATCCACCGTTGTATTATTTCATTTACTGTTTTCTACTCCTAGGATAGACCCAAGGTGGTGTGCACAAACTACCGGGTACTTTGAAGTGTTTAGTGGCCTACTCACGTTGTTGAGGGAGACCGCTTCACTTCGGGTACTTGGCGGGTAGTTTGCTGTACCCGTAGGGGTCTAGGGTGTGGCTATTCATCACGACTGTGTAATCCGTCTTTCTTTGCAGGCTCAAAAGGAATGCGGATTCGTAGAAAATCCAATATGTTCATCTGTGATCTGGAATGACTATTATTGCGTCTGACGAATGTACAATATCTATATATGATATCTAGTAGGCGTCACTTATGTTTTTCACCCGTGCTAGCCCAGCCCCCGCTCTGTCGTTAGTTAAGTAACCTAACGGCTGAATGACGGGGCCCAATGGCGAATGCGGATGGCATAAGAGGACGTTGTATTTTCGTTGTTTTCTGCAATGATAGGTTAATTGATGGGACGCATTATATTAATGCAAAGAAAATAAACCAAAGTTGAATCGTTGGAACAGTTTAAAAGAAACCACTCGGTTATTTTGAAACAGAAGATATTTTTTAAATTGCGGAGCTTAAACCACTCCTTTTAAAAGCTATCAGGTTCCTTCGATGATATCATGTTCACTACGTTCACCGGTTTGCCAAAACCATTCGTTGCCCTCCATCATTTCATTTGGGTATTCAGTAGTATTCAAGCTATGTATTTTGACTAATGCCAAGGCATAGTGTTTGGTAGCTGCTGGGTATTCATTTGTTGCATAGATAGATGAGTTGGTTTGAGACAGTCGTACTATCAATTGGCCAACATCAGGGGTATGTACGGGTGGGTTCAAATTAACAAGATAATGATGGGTAGAACTTGACATGTGACTTATGACATTTTGACCAATGGCAAGGTTACTAGGCACTCTAATAAGGTTCTACAATCCATCAACCATGCCCGTTTAAAATTTTAGCGGTGCCGAATAACCCTAAACAAGATAGTTGCTAGAAAATTAGGGTTTCAAATGCATGTTAATAGCATCTACAACTAAGTGAATACGAAATACAACCTTTGTAGATCGGTCCTTCACTTCTTTAGCTCCTTGTTGAAGTCCCTTCACTTCGATCGTGGTTCTCCCGGACTCTTGCATGGTTTCATGAGGCTAAAGGAGCGTCCTTGCTTGAAGTCTTCGAGGCCGAAGATGATCTATGTCGAGGGGATGCCAACTCAAGCTTCTACTTCACTAACTAGAGAATTAGTGAAGCAAACACCCTAAACTAAAGTTCTAGTCTAGTAGAGGATGGAGAAATAGGAAGTGGGTTCACTTTAGAATTTAGTTTCTCACAATGTTTCTCACTTTGGATCAAACCCTAGAGAGCTTTCTAGCTCAAGGAAGAATATAAAGAAAATAAAATGAGAAGAGATAATGATCAAGTGAGAAAGCTGACCATGGTGAGTGAGTATCATATACTAACTTATGTAGAGACATAACCATGGCTAATCCTTATGGTTGGGTTAACAAATATCCATAGTAAAAACAAACTTAGTAGACTTAGTCAATGCATCCTCAAGCTTCCACAAGCTTCATGCATTTTTCTAATCCTCCACTAATTTTGTAATTACTTTAAATATTAAAACCCAACATAAATAAATAGCATGGTGTAAGTCTCATACACCCAAGTCATGTGTATCATCAACCATGATACAGAAAGAAAACACAATTTTAATATATATCACATATATATTAAAGTTGTGCACTTGTGAGAAAAATCCTTATGTGAACAAGTGTTAGTTAATGTAAACCAGTATATCTAATATACAATTATACACTAAATTTTTAAATCAACACTTGACTTAATAATCCGGTCATATCTCATATAACCGACTAACATCCATTGTATCGACTTATCGAATCAACACTTGATTCGATAACCCGACTATATCATATATAACCGACCGATACAAAAAGTCGCGAGAATAGAATACGGTATTACATACACGCATTATTCTCGGTCCCGCACATATCACATACGTACTCCTATTTCGTTTTGCCTGAGCCAGTAAAACCTCTATGTAGGACTCTAAAGACTCGTCAATACGCCGGCAGTAGGTGATGATCACATCAAGCACCCACAAGCCGTCAGCGGTACGAGATGGACGTAACGGCTACCCGGGTATTGAGTGATCAGAAGATCAGCAAGAAAACCTGCTCCAACTCCAGTAAAAGCCTGCCGGTAACACATCCCGTACAGTCCGGTCTCCTCTTCTGATATGTCGCATATCAAGTCTAGTGGTGGTAAACGTCAGACCCCAATAACCGATAAGTCGTGCCGATATGAGGCTCATAACGGGTCGAGAAACTACTGGTAACACCTACCAGTAAATCTCTAAATCAACCATGGCCAGGGACTTCCCTGTTACGGCCAATCGAGCACAGCGCAACATCAACCCCCAATACCGGGAGAGACGAAACCCCTCCTATCGCTCATTGCCTCCATGTGACTCGGAACTGTACCAAAAAACCACCGTTTTAGATGCCCTCTTGGACGTGGTAAGGTGGAAATCAAAGCACAATGGGAATCACACAAGACTCTATGACGATCTCGGGTCTACAGACTAACCTGCATAAGTGTCACCAGAGAACTGCCATCTGACGTGAGGTATAATACCATCTGGGAGTTCTCGGCGAGTCCGTCTAGTGTTCCCAGTCTCCACTGAGCACCCGTATACCATCTCTGATGTCAAACACCAATGGATATGGGATCATCCATCGCCCATCTCATTGGTCAAGAAGCGTATACGCTAGTCTACTCTGGTATATCGATGCCCTGTCTCAGTACACCTACGACTAGGAACATTAAAGGATGTACTTATGGACTACCATGGCCCCACTAGTATGATCTGCATCATAGTGCAGGTAGTCAAGTACACATCCTAAGGGCTTTACCAACATGTAACTATAAGACAGTATCAAGAGACAAGTATACATGTTAAGATAAAGAGCAACCGGATACCATACTATCATATCGAGCAAGAATGTCCTCTCTATATGTGTCCAAGTATCCAATATAATATACATCATCTGTACAATACTGGCCTCTAGGGCATACATACAACTAACAATCTCCCATTTGCACTAGGGCCAGCTGCTGTAGTATCGCATGCAAAGCATCCCGAAGAGTCTCTCAAACTGTATCTGGGGAATGGCCTTCGTGAGTGGATCCGCTGTGTTGTTCTTCGGGTCAACCCTCCTGACCTCGATCTCCCGGCGATCAACTATCTCCCGTATCAGGTGATACCGCCTCAGAATATGCCTGGATCGCTGATGGGACCTGGGTTCCTTAGCCAAAACCACCGCTCCATTGTTATCACAATACAAAGGTATTGGATGCTCAATGGATGGAACTACTCCAAGTTCAGTAATGAACTTCTTGATCCAGACAGACTCTTTGGCAGCATCGTTGGCAGCGATGTAATCAGCCTCCATCGTCGAGTCTGCCACGGTTTCCTGCTTGGAACTCTTCCAGCTAACCGCCCCTCCGTAAAGGGTAAAGACAAATCCCGAGTGCGACTTAGAGTCGTCCTTATCACTCTGGAAGCTCGAATCGGTAAAGCACTCCACTTGGAGTTCTCCGTTACCATACACCAAGAGCATCTCTTTAGTCCTTCGTAAGTACTTGAGAATGCTCTTCACAGCTGTCCAGTGACTCTTTCCAGGATCAGCTTGATACCTACTCACTACACTTAGTAAGTATGCTACATCGGGTCTGGTACATAGCATCGCATACATGATAGAGCCTACTGCCGAAGCATAGGGTATCCCTTGCATGCGAGCTCTCTCCAAATCAGTCTTGGGAGACATCTCTTTGGAGAGAGTGAGTCCAGAGATCGTGGGTAAGTTCCCACGCTTGGATTCTTCCATACTAAACCTCTTTAGTATGGTGTCAATGTACCTGGATTGGGATAATCCCAGTATCCGTTTGGATCTATCTCTATAGATCATAATCCCGAGTATGCAGGAGGCATCACCTAGATCTTTTATTGAGAATCTTTGTGATAAGAAGAGCTTGACCGATTGCAGCATAGGAATGTCATTTCCTATCAAGAGTATGTCGTCCACTTACAATACGAGGAAGACAACCTTACTCTTTGCCACCTTCTTGTAGATACAAGGTTCATCTGCGTTTTTGACGAAATCAAACTCTTTGATAACGACGTCAAAGCAGATGTTCCAAATCCGCGATGCTTGCTTTAATCCATAAATGGATTTAAGCAGTTTGCACACCTTCCCTCTGCTCCCACTATCTACGAAGCCCTTTGACTGATTCATGTACACACACTCTTCTAAATCACTGTTTAGAAAGGCGGTCTTAACATCCATTTGCCAGATTTCGTAGTCATGATATGCAGCGATGGCAAGAATGATCCGGATAGATTTAAGCATAGCCACTGGAGAAAAGGTTTCGTCATAGTCCACACCTGGCCTTTGACGAAAACCCTTTGCAACAAGTCTAGCTTTGAAAGTCTCCACTTTCCCATCTACACCAAGTTTTTTCTTGAAGATTCACTTGGTCCCAATCGGTTTTACCCCTTCAGAAGCATCTTCCAAAGTCCATACTTTGTTGGTGTACATGGATTCCATCTCGGACAGCATTGCATCCAGCCATTTCACTGAGTCTCCACTCGTGATGGCCTGCTCGAAGCTAGTTGGGTCATCATCTACCATGATGCAATCCTCGCTCCCACCATCCATGAGAAAATCGTAGTATTTCTAAGGTGGGTGAGGAACCTTACTAGATCGGCGGAGTGGCTGTGGTTCATCGGGAACTACGGAATCCCCTGGTTCCACCAGATCTTCTGTTGCAGCTTTTGTAGTTGGAACCTCTTCCAGTTCTACCTCATGACCACTAATCTTTTTTGCAAGAAATTCCTTTTCTAAAAAGGTGGCATGCCGAGAAACAAACACCGTTTGTTTCTCAGTGTGGTAGAAGATATATCCTTGTGAATTCTTGGGATATCCTACAAATTTGCATAGAAAAGACCGTGCTTCGAGTTTGTCCGGATTTGGTCGTTTGACATAGGCTGGACAACCTCATATCTTTACATAGTTAAGACATTGTCACTTCCCTTTCCATATCTCATATGGAGTGGTAGGCACAGATTTGGTGGGGGCCATATTCAATAGATGTATGGCTGTTTCTAGCGCATACCCCCAGAAGGAAATAGGTAACTCAGCTGTGCTCATCATAGAGCGCACCATATCTAATAGGGTGCGGTTCCTCCGTTCTGATACACCGTTGTGCTATGGTGTATATAGAGGAGTTAGCTGAGAGAGAATCTCATTGTCTTTTAGGAAGTCCATGAATTCATTGCTCAAGTATTCACCTCCTCGATCAGATCGAAGGATTTTAATACTTTTCCCGGTTTGGTTCTCGACTTCTTGTTTATATTCTCTAAATTTCTCAAAAGCTTCAGAGTTGTGTCTTATTAAGAACACAAGTCCGTATCTTGAGAGATCGTCAGTGAATGTAATGAAGTACGAAGAACCATCCCTGGCATGTGTAGACATGGGACCGCATACATCACTATGTATCAGTCCCAAGAGTTTGGTACCTCTTTCTCCGTGTCCCGTAAACGGAGTTTTGGTCATCTTGCCTTTGAGACATGACTGGTAAGTGTCATAAGATGAAAATTCGAACGGTTTCAAATATCCATCCTTATGCAACATAGCTAGTCGTGTTGCATTTATATGACCAAGTCTACAATGCCACATGAAGGATTCGTTCATTTCTGAACTCTTCCTCTTGTGTGTGTTTGTTATACTCTGAACTATTGATTGATTTAGAACAAAAATGCCATTGCACAACGTGCCTGATCCAACCAACTTTTGGTTTAGGAAAATGTTCATAACATTATCCTATAATAGAAAATTATATCCCTCTTTACTCAACAAAGAAACCGATATAATGTTGCATATCAGGTTCGGCATGTAATAGCATTCGCTCAGAATCAATGTATTACCAGTTGGCAATACAAGGTGATATTCCCGGACGGTTTTAGCTGCAACAATTACACCATTTCCAACCCTTATGTCATTATCACCTTCTCCAAGTTCTCTACCTTTTCTAAGCCCATGTAACTGATTACATATATGGGATCCTGACCCGGTATCTAGTACCCAGGACGTAGAGCAAATGGAGAAACAGTTCTCTATAACGAACACACCCGAAGAAAATGCATCAACATATACTTTCTTCATTCGGGTGGCAAGGGAATCCTGGTATTCCCCTATATCCCGTTCAGTCTTATAACTTCTATAAGAAAGAACGGAACCAACGTTCCCCAGCACAGTATAACATGTGGGTTCGGTCAATACATCCATATTATTATCTTTATTAAGGCATGATATGGTCGCTACCTGGAGAGAGAGAGAGAAGAAAACACATTAGCGTATGCTCTTGCAAGATCAGATTGGTTTATTATTTTATCTAATCGGGATGGCTCCCACTGTTTTTATCAAATCTTCCTTCAAACCCTAAAAGGAAAGACTAGCCGGGATTAATTATGTAGGGTTCCTAGGCACTCTCAAGAGGTCTCACAAGGCATCAACCATGCCAATTTCAAATTTTAACGGTGCCGAGAAACCATAATACGGACCGTTGGCTAGAATTTTAGGCGACAAAGCAAACTAGTTAACACTTAACTACAAGTAAATGGAAATACAACCTCTGTAGATCCGGTCCTCTACCTCCATAGCTCCGTAATGAAGTCTCCTCGCTGTCCAAGTCGAACCCCGGGCTCTAGCGTCGGCTTCATCGGAGAATGGACGGGCTAGGTCATCGACGATGATGCCGAAGATGATCTACGTCGAGGCATCACAAGATCAAGCTCCAACTTCACCAAGTCAAGAAACTTGTGAAGAAAACACACTCTAGTACTTGGCAAGAGGTAGAGGATGAAGAAATAGGAAGTGGGTAGACTTTAGAATTGGATTTCTCACTCATTTTCATCAATCACCATTGATGAAGTGAAGGTTTCTTCATTGAAGAAGATGAAGAAGAAGATGATGATGATATGATAAGTATTATCTAAAAATAAAATAATAAGAATACTTATCATCTCTCAACCATGGTCAAGTGTAGAGAACAAATCATGGTTAGTGGGAATGGTTAGGGTTAAGCATGAGACAAAATGGTCACAAAGTCAAAAGCTTCATGAAGCTTCAATATACAACAAAGTTAGCCACCATTTTCTCTTCATGCTTAATCATTTTCCAAAAAGAATAAATAAATAAATAAATGAATAAAACAAAACCCTAACCATTATCATGTAACCATGGTTTGATCTTTACACAAAAACCCTAGCAAACATGTATCATCAAACATGATACAATCAAGTGCACAAAAGTATATCACATATACAATGTGTACATCCGAGTGAGAAAATCCATCTTAAGTGAACCGATACTAGTTAATGCAAAGTAATATATCAAATATATAATTATGCATTAAATCATTAAATCAACACTTGATTTAATGATCCGGTCATATCGCATATAACCGACTAATATCAACAGTAACAACTTATCGAATCAACACTTGATCCGATATGCCGGCTATATCGCATATAACCGATCAATGTCACATATCGCGAGAATCGAATACAGTATCACATACTGGTATCATTCTCGGTCCCGCACATATCTCATATGCGCTCCTATTTCGTTTCGCTTGAGCCAGGAAACCTCTGTGTAGGACTCTAAAGACTCGTCAATACGCCGGCAGCAGATGATGATCATATCAAACATCTACAAGCCGCAAGCGGTCTGCTAAACGTAACGGCCACCCGGGTATTGAGCGATCAGAAGATCGATGAGCAAGCCCGCTCACACTCCAGTGAATCCAACCATTAACACTACCGTACAGTCCGGTCTGATCGTCTGATATGTCGCATATCTCGCCTAGGGGTGGTAAACGTCAGACCCCAATAGCTCGATAAGTCGTGTCGATATGAGGTCTATAACAATTCGAGAAACTACTGGTAACACTTACCAGTAAATCTCAGCAACCCTGGCCAGGGATTTCCTGTTATAGCCAATCGAACACAGCGCAACATCAACCCCTTATACCGGGAGAGACGAATCCCCTCCTATCGCTCATTGCCTCCATGTGATTCGGGACTGTACCCAAAAGCCACCGTTTTGCACGCCCTCTTGGACATGGTAAGGTGGAAATCAAAGCACAGTGGGAACCACACAAGACTCTATGACGATCTCGGATCAACAGACTACTCTGTACCAGTGTCACCAGAGAACTGCCATCTGACGTAAGGTATAATACCATATGGGAGTTCTCGGCGAGTCCGTCCAGTGTACCCAGTCTCTACTGAGCACCCGTATATCTCCTCTGATGTCAAACACCAATGGATATGGGATCATCCATCGCCCATCTGTATGGGTCGAGAAGGTACACGCTAGTCTACTCTCGTATATCGATGCCCCGTCTCGATACACCCACGACTAGGGACTTTCAAGGATGTACTTATGGACTACCATGTCCCCACTTGTATGATCCGCATCATAGTCCAGGTAGTCAAGTACACATCCTAAGGGCTTTACCAACATGTGACAGAGAGACAATCAGTATACACGTTAAGGTAAAGAGCAACCAGATAGCATACTATCATGTCGAGCAAGAAAGTCCTTCCCATATACGTCCCAGCATCCACTACAATATACATCCTATGTACAGTAATGGCCTCTAGGGCATACATATAACTAACAATCTCCCACTTGCACTAGGGCCATCTGTAGCAGTGGTTGTAGTATCTCATATTCAACCACCCCATAAAAGTCTCTCTCTGGGAATATGCCTTCGTGAGTGGATCTGCCGTGTTGTCCTCTGAGTCTACTCTCCTAAACTCGATCACTGTGGAGATCAACTATCTTCATGATCAGGTGATACTGCCATAGAATATGTCTGGATCACTGATGGGACCTGCGTTCCTTGGCATAAGCCACAACTCCATTGTCACACAATGGGAGGAACATAGTTCATCTCATGAACCAATATACACCCAAACAGCCTCTTTGGTAGCATCTTAAGTAGCGATGTATCCTGCCTTTATCGTCTAGTATGTCACGGTATCTAGCTTGGAACTCTTCCAACATACCGTCCCTTTACTGAGGGTAAAGACAATGCCCGCGACTGACATTCAGTCGTCTTTATTACCCTGGAACCTTTCCAGTGATTTTCCCCAGAATCTTTTGATATCATCTCACTACAACTAGTGAAAATCCTAACATCCAATTAAATCTATCTCATAGATCCAAAACTCAGGATTTAGGAGGTATCATTTTGATCATGTATGGAGAATCTTTGTGATAAACGGAGATTGATCGAGCGTAGCATAAGAAACTCCTTTCTTATCAAGAGTATGTCATCCACGTACTCTACGAGGATCACCACTATACTCCCTACTACCTTTTTGTTTATACAAGGTTCATCTACCATTTTGATGATGTCAAACTGTTTGACTAACTCATCAAAACAGATGTTCCAACTCCGCGATGCCTGCTTTATTACATAAAACATCTTGCACACGTTTCCGGTGCTCCCACTGTCTAAGAAGCCCTCTTGTTGTGTACTTACAGACTCACTCTTCTGAAACATCATTTAGAAAAGCAGTCATGGCACCCAACCGCCAGATATCGTAGTTATGGTATGTAGCCGTGGCAAGTAGGATCTGGATGGACTTAAGCATAGGTACTGGAAAAGGTTTCATCATTATCCACGCCTGGTTAATGACGAAAACCTTTAACAAGTCTAGCTTTGAAAGTCTCAACTTTTCCATTTACACCAAGTAATCTTCTCAAGATATACTTGCTCCTGATGGGGATTTAACCATTCAGATAGAGCAACCAAAGTCCATACTTTGTTGGTGTATATGGATTCCATCTCAGATCGCTAAGCATCCAGCCATTCTTATAGAGTCTTACTCCTGATGGCCAGCTCGAAACTAGTTGGGTCATCATCTCATGATGCATTCCTCGCTCCCACTGTCATAGAGAAACCGAAGTAACTCTCAGGTGGGAGAGAAACCCAACTAGATCGGCGGAGAGGCTGAGGTTCGTTGGTATCTACTGAATCCTTTGGTTCTGTCAAATCATCCGCTGCAGTTTGTATAGCTGGAACATTTCCAGTTGTACATAACTGACGTTGCCTCGAGCTTGTCCGGATTTTGCTTTTTAGACATAGGCCGGACAACCCCAAATCTTAACTAGCTTAAGACATGGGCTCTTCCCTTTCCATATTACATATGAAGTGGTAGGCACTGATTTGATTCGAACCCTATTCAATAGGTATGCATCTTCTCAAGCGCATAACTCCCAAAAAGGAAATAGGTAACTCAGTAGTACTCATCATAGAGCACACCATATCATATAGGGTGTGATTGCTCCGTCCCGATATACCATCGTGCTATGGTGTATACGGAGGAGTAATACTGAGAGAGAATCTCATTCTCCTTTAAAATAGTCCAGGATTTCCGTGCTCAAGTATTCTCCTCCTCGATCACATCAAAGGACATAATACTTATACCCGTATTTTGGTTCTCTACTTCTAACTTATATTCTGTGAATATCTTAAAAGGTTCGAACTTGTGTTTCAACAGGACCATAGGTCTGAATCTCGAAAGATCATCAGAGAATGTAATGAAGTATAAAGGACCGTTCTTGGCATGTGTAGACAGGGGACCTACATACATCAACATTTATCATCCCAAGAGTTCATTAACTCTTTCTCTGTTTCAAGTAAACGGAGCTATGATCATCTTATCTTTGTAACATGACTGGCGAGTTTCACAAGATGTAAATTCAAACTAATTTAAATATGCATCTTTATGTAACTCCAGCCAGTCGGGTCGCATTGATATGACCTAGTCTACAATACCTCAAGAAGGATTCGTTCATTTCTGAACTCTTCCTCTTGTGTGTGTTCCATATACTAAGAACTGTAGTTTGATTTAGAACATCAATGCTTTTAGATAACGTGCCTGAAATGATCAACTTTTGATATAGGAAATGTTCAAAACATTATCCAACAATACAAAATTTTATCATTTCTTTACTAATAAAGAGACAGATATGATTTTGTATATCAGGTTCGGTATCTAATAACATTTGTTCAGAATCAATGTATTACAATACAGGGTGACAGTGACCAACAGACTTGGCTGCAACACTTTCCCCGTTTTCTGCCTCATGAAACTTATCACCCGATCTCAGTTTTTCTACCCTTTTGTAGCCCTATGTAACAGATTACATATCTGGGATCCTGATCCGGTATCATATACCCAGGATTCAGAGGATACTGAGAAACAGTTCTGTGTAACGAACACACCCGAAGATGATGCATCATCATGCACTCTCTTCATTTGGGCGGCACGGGAAATCGGGTATTCCCCAATTTCCTGCTCTGTCTTATAACAATTATAAGTTGGAGCGGGACCAACGTTCCCCAGCTCAGTATAACAAGCGGGTTCGGTCAATAATCCGTATTATTATCTTGATTAAGGCGTGATATGGTCGCTACCTGGAGAGAGAGAGAAGAAAACACTCAGCGTGCGCTCTTGCAAGAATAGATTGGTTATTATTTTATCTAATCAGGATGGCTCCCACTGCTTTTTATCAAATCTTCCTTCAAACCCTAAAAGGAAAGACTAGCCGGGATTAATTACACACTATAAGTTCGCCAATCTTTCAGCCAGGCCAGTGTCGTTAGGGAGGACCCCCGTGCTTTCGCACGAACCTAATTAATGTAAACCTCGTTTTCCCAGAGGAGTAACCCCGTTGACACCTTTCTAGACACCTACTTGATCGGCTAATTGTAATGTATAAAACTCTCCCAGGAGTAACTCTTACTCGCGGCGGGTATCGGGATCCAACTATCTCATAGAAGGTATGCAATCTCATTGCAAATATCAACACTTGAAATTCCCGATAATATTTTGCCCCTAGCAGCTATATGACCTTAACATAGTCAACAAATCATAAGTGCTAGTCAAGTTCAGCCCGTCATTTCCCGATTGAATTAAACTCACCCGCACGACCCTTAACATAGTCAACAAAGTCGCACGACTACCCTAATCCAATCACATCATATGCTTATGCAGATAAGCACTAATTAGCTACCGCACACTACGCCTTAACATTGTCAACAAACGTAGCACGAATACTAACTAGTACTTATCTGAAATGACGGAGGGCTACGACAGGTTTTTCTGAAAACCTATTGCGTAATGAACATGATATCATTGTAGGATCGAATGAATTTTGAAATGGAGTGTTTTTTAGGCTTTTCTAGTTTTGCTAAAGGAGTCACTCCCGGTGAAGGGATCATCGGTCCTTTCCTCGTCGAATGATGTGCGGGATATATCACATATATCACTGTGCAAAGCAAAAAACACTTAAAAGCAATCAAAAACAAACCGAGGGTTGTAGCATCTGCCAGTTATTGCTAAAGGAGTCACTCCCGGTGAAGGGATATCGGTCCTTTCCTTATCGAATAAGGTGCAGGATATATCATATATACCGCTGTGCAAAGCAAGAACTATAGCTACGGTTTTTTTTTTTAATTTTGAAATTCGATTCTACAACATCTTAGGTTTCTTTTATTTCATTAATCATATTAATG
Organism: Agapanthus africanus; assembly: GCA_030015575.1. Classification (NCBI taxonomy): domain Eukaryota; kingdom Viridiplantae; phylum Streptophyta; class Magnoliopsida; order Asparagales; family Amaryllidaceae; genus Agapanthus; species Agapanthus africanus. Next base: position 101,955,277 of record JASDDO010000006.1, read on the forward strand.
AAGTCCCATCATTTAAGTACCTAAACATCACAGATAAATACGACGTACACTTATGCCATCCGCATTCGCCTCGATGTCCCCTCATGCACCGTTAGGTTAGGTAACTAACGGCAGAGCCGGGCAGGGCTAGCACGGGTGTAAAACATAAGTAACGTCTATATAATATATCATATATACTATATACTGTATTTATCACAGAACATCACATGATCACATTGTAAGTCTTCGCTAGCGCCCCGGCAGTCTACAGACGCCAAATGCGGAAAAAAAAACTTTTAACTGGCGCTATCGTATACTTTAACCCGGATCTGCCATTATTGCTAAACTAACAAACTGTAAAGAGTGTAGAAAGGTTATACCGAACAATCCGAGTCCTTCGTTCTTTAACCATCATCCCACGCTCCGTTGCGGCTGCTCCGATCTCGTCGATCTCCGATCTCTTCGTCGAGGTGGCACCACGTCGACGATTCTTTAAACGGGCTCCCGCCTCTGACTTGAGGCAACTCGGTCGTCAAGTTTGCTAAAAGAGACGACCAAGAATGATGTAGAGAATGAGTAGATGACTTTGTCTCACTTAGTCCAAGTTCGTGGACGATCGGTTAATGAAGTTGCCACTCGGATTGGGTGATGGAATGAAAAGGCAATGAAATTTCCATGCACCCCAAATACTATCATAATCTTTTCTACAAAAAATGAATCAAGCATCAATTGAAGTAGAGAGAGGAGGGGGCTGACCATATTTATGATGGAGGGAGGTGAGGGTAGGAGCAAGAAGGGGGTGACCATAAAGAATGAAACTTATCTTTATCATTAATGGAAAAACAATGAGTCACTAATACATTGAACCTTTAATAACCTAGTCACCAAAAGCATTAATAGAACCATTAATGCAACCATGAGTCACTAAACACCTCACCACATCTAGAACCTTCTAGAAGAATCCACACTAATCTCAAGAAAAGATAAACCCGTCTTTAACCAAATGTTAAAAGACGGCTGATAGAAAACTGGAAATTGGCAACTTCCAAAAGTGATCCTGAAACGACTTTCAGGATAACCCCGAAACTGTATAAATATACCCGCATTTGTATTACGACCGAATAAAAATGCAACAGAGACAAAAATATTATACCTACTCAATATAATACTCGGATCCGGCTTAAACCAAAGCCGACCAGTATTATCTGCCTGAAAAATAACACGTGCGTAAACGCACGTGCATTTTCCGAACCCTGCCATAAAACCATAAGGCCTCTACAACGTTTCGCCCGAACTTGGGAAACTGTCTGTGGGGGACTCTAATGACTCGTCAGTACCCTGGCAGTGGGTTTAACCACAAACTGTCAGAGGCACTAGCAATGCGTAACGGCTGCCCATGGACTGACCTCAAGGGAGGCCGATGAGCGAACTCATCCAGAAACCCTACTGAGCCTAACAGTGACAATGTATATACAGTACGGTCCATTCGTCTATGAGTATCGCATATCTGCCTAGGGGGCTAGAAACGTCAGACCCCCAATAGAAGTATAAGTCGTGTCGGAGTGAAGCCCAATAACACCCTGAGATACTACTAGAGTACCTACCAGTAAATCTCCTGCCACGGCCGTGGGCTTTGTGTAATGGCTCTCCTAGACATTGTTGCGCCACGGCAGCGCCCCGGCCGTCTATCCGAGGACAAAATGCGGAATCAAAAATTTTCCTTACTTGGAAACCGGCGCTACCGCGGACAATGAAAAACCCGGATCGTTAACCATTAACCTATGCTAGCAAACAAGAGATGGGAAGAGAAGTATACCGAGTGATCCGAGTCCTCCGGTCTTCTCTTTATCGTCCCGAACTCCCGCGAAAAGTCTTGTCTCCATATCGTCGCCTCCTCGCCGGAAAGGGCACCACATCGCCTGCGTCTTTTACGGGCTCACGCCTCAATACCGAGGCAACTCGGGCATGAAGCCGGCAACTCGACATGCTCAAGATATGCTGTAGAATGTGTAGTGTAGAGACTATGTCTCATATGGGGTTTGTTTCCATTTGAAGATGATGGAGGAAATGAGATAAGAAAAATGGTGCTTGCATTTTTCAAGCATGAAATGAGATCAAGAAATGAAACTCTCAAGAATGAAAATTCTCATCTTTTTTCTTTCTCTCAACCATGAAAAACTTCTCATCTTAGAAAAATGGTGGAAGAAAGAATATGAAGCATGAAGGGAGGTGAGTGTAGTGTAAAGCAAGTGGTGACCACATCAAAACATCATGATAACAAAACTCAAATCAATTCCTAATCAACTCTAATCAACATAAATGAAAAAGGTTGATGCAAAAGGAATCTCATCATGATGCCACACAATTACAAAGGACCCCCTCCACAAATGTTATTTGCAAACTTGCAAATAACCCCCTCCATCGGAAAAGTCCGGCCGGGAAAGAACAAAGGAAAACCGGCCGGAACGGAATGCAAACTGGCAACTCCAGAAAACTGGTCCCGTAATAAATTACAGGAAAACCCCGATACTGTGCATACACACCTGCATCTGTATTCCGACCGGATACAAATGCAATGAGACAAAATCTACACTGTACTATACTAAGATCCGGCTTAAACCAAAGCCGGCTAGTAATATCCGTCCGATCCTGATCCGTGCAATACCGCACGTATCTGATCGGACCCTGCCATATCTCCATACGGCCTCTACAGCGTTTCGCCCGAAAGCTTGAGTAACTGTAAGTGTGGTGGACTCTAAAGACTCGTCAATACAATGGCTGTGGATTTAACCACTAGCACGTCAGAGGTATAAGCCAATACGTGACGGGCCACCAGCTATTGACCAAAAGGGACGTCGATGAGCGAACTCATCCTGACACCCTACTGAGCCTGTCGGTGACAATATCCATACAGTCCGGTCTGTTCGTTTATGAGTATCGCATGGCGGGCCTAGGGGGTTGGTAAAAGTCAGACCCCCAAAAGCGGTACAAGTCGTGTCGGAGTGTAGCCCAGAACGCCTTGAGATACTACTGGAATACCTACCAGTAAATCTCCTGCCTCGGCCGAGGGCTTTGCGTAATGGCTCTCCTAGACACAGCGCGACCTCACCCCCAATACCGGGAGAGACGAACCCCTGAAGATCCGCTCACTGCCTCCATGTGGCTCGGGACTGTACCCAACTAAAACCTGTTTGCACGACTCCTTTGAGCCGTGGTAGGGTAGTAATCAAAGTACAGTGGGAACTCACATGAGACAAATGACGATCCTCAGGTCGATGAACTAACCTGTACACATGTCAACAGGGAACTGCTATCTGACGTCAGGTATAAGACCAACTAGCATGTTCCCGGAGAGTCCTGTCCGGTGTACTCATAACCCAATGAGCACCTGTATACATCTTAGGTGAACCAACTGACACCAGTGGCTTGTGAGACCGGCCACCGCTCCTCGTCGGGGTCTCGACTGTATACACTAGTCTACTAATGGAGTATCGATGCCCTGTCTCGAAACTCCTACGACTAGGGACCTTTTAAGGATGTGCTTATTGACTACCAGCTCCCACGTATATGATCGCCATCATACTGCTGGTAGTCAAGCAAGAATCCTAGGGGCTCTATCAACGTGTAATAGCGACTTGTCAGGTCACCTAAAGCAGTACACGATAATAAAGATAAACCAGATAGCATACTATCATCTCGAGTAAGACTGTCCTACCGGGATAGGTCCTCCCTCAATCATTGCAATCACGTGCCTGTGATCCAATAATTGACTCTGAGGGCACTATCTCCAACAATCTCCTACTTGCACTCAAGGCTAATTATTGCGATGCCGCATACTCATAGCCCGTGTGATACCGAACACCCAACTCCTCTACTAGTCAGTCTCACAAAACCCGTTTGCAAAACTATTGCGTTCGAGGAATAGCCCCAGTGAGTGGATCCGCTGTGATGTTTCTTTCTATGTCTCTCTATATCTCAAGTTCGCGGAGAAAGCCATCTCCCGAAATGAGCAATACCTGTCTTAGAATATGTCTGGATGTCTGATGGGACCTAGCTCATAAATGAACTCCAAATCCAAACTTCTTAGACTGTATCATCAACTGAACTTAATCAGTATCCTGCGCCATGCCTCCCTCAGTATTGCCTTGGACCACCTGTCCAAAATACTGCCTCTCGTCAGAAGGAGAACTATAACTCTGACAGCCACTCTGCCATCCATGTCACCTTGGAAGCCTGGAGTGATAACCGTCTCCTAAAAGAGGCTGTCGTTATCACATCCCTAGAACACGCACTTATGTCCTAAAACTGCTTCCGATTGTTTCTCCAGGATTGGATCAATATCAACTTATTTCATCTACTGCAAGAACAACATCTGGTGTGGTACTTGACATCTCATGATTGACTCAATTGCCTAAGCAAGTGATCTGTCAATCATGCGTATCCCTCTCTCCTTAGTCTGTAAGACACCTTTAGAGAGGGTGACTCTATTACCTGCAGGTAGACTACCATGCCAGGAGTCGTCCATTCTAAATACTCTTTGAATGCTGTCTAAGTACCCAGATTGGGAAACCACCCAAATCTAGATCTAAAACCATAGATCTAGTAACCAGTATGTCAGATATTATGTCCAAGTCTTATGTGGAGAAACCACTGTGTGACGACCAAAGTATAACCGATCGTAGTATAGGAGTTTCTTTTCCTACTATGTGTATGTCATCCAAATACCAGGATATCACAGCCTACTATCTTCTCAACAGATCCATCCCCTATTCTGATGATGTCAAACCTATGACTGTCACATCAGAAATAGATGATCTAACTCCGCTACATCTGCTTTAGTCTATAAATAGACATAAGCCTGATGTCCACCAATGCTTCCGCTACTCCTACTGACTATGACAACCCTCTGCCAGAGTCATATAGACGCGCACTTCTAAAACTAGTTTAGAACGACGCTATACACATTCTCCTGCCGGGTCTCGCAGCCTGGAACAACAACAATGGCGAGTGTGGGTAAACAAGAACTTCCCTGTCACCGTCCTTGAGGCTACCGGAGTACTTCTCGGGTGCCTGAAGTTACCCACCTTATCTTTGGAGTGGCCAATGGAATGTCAAAACAGATTGAATCTTTAGGTTCCTTTTCAAATCTTCAGTAATCGTTTGCGGTTCTGGAATCACTTCCAGTTCTACCATACTCCCACTACTGTTTTTGAAAAAAATCCATTTTTAATAAAACTGTGGCGAGTCTAGAACAATATTTCTATTGATCTGCCAGATGGTAGAAAGTCAACCCTCATGATAGCCTGGGTCAACCCACAAACAACCATTACAGAAACGTGCCTTGAGTTATCCAGAGTCTGGTTTTAATCATAAGCCGGACAACTCCCCGTACCTTAACAGTGTTAAGATATGAACTGTACTATATCCAATATAGAACAAGAGGCATTGATTTAATTGAACCAGATTCAAAACCATGCAGCTGTCACCAGCGCATGTCAACTAAATGGAAGGAGGCCGATCAGCGTTACTCAACTTAGGAACGCTTCCAATTACGAGTAACCCGAAAGAGAAACTGGTTCTAATCATTACTATCAACTGAATACCATACACAAGTATCTACATCTTCGATCACTTTGAAGAATCCCGATACTTGCAATACCTGGTTCTCTACTTTATTCAAATACCTATAACTTCTCAAAATTCAGACCCTGTGTTTCAACGAAACACCTGTCTAAAAACTAGAGAAGTCATAAGTAAACTGAATATAGTACGAGGACCAACCCCTCTGTCCTAATGGACACTGGACAACATACAATACTCTGTATAAGTCCGCTGAGTCTAACAACTCTTTCACTGTGCGTCGTAGGTTGAAAACTGTACTTATGGTTAAGAAGAATTACACCGCTGTTTAATGCTCCTTACATAACCATCCACTGATATAGGTAAATGTCATCGACATAATATCAAAAGGTATATCTCACTCTATGAAAATAGACGTACAGATATATCAATTTGAAATTGGTGCACAACAGCGGATATTCAAAACCAAATTTTTGCCGACCGGCAAACAACCCAGGTGACTTCCTCAAATATCACCGATTACAACGAATCCCGATATAATGAGGATGATCACCCAATTCCCAATAACTTACTCCCACTCATCATCTGTAAAACCATACAGATGTGAGAATCATACCAGGTAAATACATACCCTGGAGTAAATGTCTAATCGGGAAATCAGTTTTCCATTAACAGTACACAGTGAAACTGAAACATCGAAATGTTTCGTTGGGGTATCCTGGTATTCCTAGTAATGCCTCTTATATTATCCAGATTCACAACTGTAACCGTATAATTCTTTGCCACCTCTCCAAATTCATTTATATGTCTTTAGTCATTACCTTCTGCACACCCCTTAGGCCAAATGGTTTTCTTCCTTCCCTACCGTTCGGCACCAGCCTATGGTTTGGAAGAAGACTATCCAATAAGCATAATGGGTGTACTGTCCTAATCCTAGGAGCACTCGCAAAGCGAGAGAAGGTGAAGATAAAAGACAACCGAATAAACCTTATTCATATTTCTCCTGAACCAGAATCCATCACCGAACTGGAACAAGTTCCTTTCGAGTTCGTATATAACCATACGATGGAGTATCCAATATACTGTGGATCTTCGTAGTGATACGGAGTGTCCTGGAGAAATACAAAGGTGATTTAGGATTGGTGAAGAAATACATGGTTTGATCGTGAATAGCAGTCATAATTTACTTTGCCCTCTTACTAATCCCTTGCTTTGTCTTAACTTAATACCTTCTGCACACCATCGTTATGCTAATTGGTTTTCTTCATTCCCTACCGGTCGGCACCAGCCTAAGGTTTGGAAGAAGACTATCCAATTTGCGTAATAGGTGTACTATCTCCTAAACCAAGGAGTACTCGCAACCTGAGAGAAGGTAAAAGGAAAAGACAACTGAATAATCCTATTCGTTTTCTCCACAACCAGAAACCATCCTCGAAGTCCTTCGAGTTCCTATATAACCATACGATGGTTTTGTCCAATGGAAGTGGACGTTCGTAGTAATACGGGGTGTCCTGGAGAAAAGGGTAAAAGTAGGAGTGGCAATGAGATCTGCAACTCTGACAATCCAAAAGCCAGTGTTAAGAAGGTTCGGTCAACTTGGTTACTGAGTCATAGTCTTAGGGTCGGGTCAATGGTCGCTGCTAAAGAGAGAGAGAAAAGAAACACTCAGTGTGCACTCTAACCTAGATCAGAATGGTTATCACTTTGTCTAATCTGGAAACCTCCCACTGTAACCTCAAATTCTTCCCCAAACCTGAAAGAAGAATTAGTCGGGGTCACCCGAGGAGTAAACCAACTCATCAGTGGGAATCGGGATCCAACTATCATCGCATGATAACTTGACGGAATCCACTCAAGTCACCACACTCCAGAAGGTATGCGTATATCTGGCAAGTTTCAGTTCTTTTGAAACTCCCGATGTTGGTTTTTACCCCTAGGACCCAAGTGACCTTGACAATGCCAACATATCAAAGATTCCTAGTCAAGTTCAACCCGTCATTATCTTGATTGCGTTAAACCCACCCGTACGAGTCCTTGACAATGCCAACGTAACCGTACGACTGTCCTAACCAATCCACTTATCCAAGCGACAGAAAAATATTACACAGCTACCGAACACTACGCCTCGGCAATGCACGACATACGCAGCACGAATACTAAGTAATACTAATCTGAAATGACGGAGGGCTACGGATGGTTTTTGGCGAAAAACCTTTAACGTAATGAACTTGATATCGTTGAAGGAACCGGATAACCTTTTATAAAATATAATGAAAAAACCTTTACTAAAGAGGTCACTCCCGGTGAAGGGATCTCGGCTCTTTCCCCGTAGAATGAGGTGCAGGATATTCCAACTGAATACCACGATGCAAAGCAAAAGTAATCGGCTATAGTGAAGTTAATGCCCTGACGCAAACTTTTGTCCAAGGGGTCACTCCCGGTGAAGGGATCTCGGCCCTTGCCTCGTCGACTGAGGAGCAGGATATTCCAACTGAATACCACGATGCAAAACAAAAGTGAACGTCGTTGCAATAACAGCTTTTTGAAAAATGTTCCAACAACATCAGAATAGGTTTGTTTATCTTGCATTGATCCGAATCAACGCAGTCCCATCAATTGATCACACCACAAAGAACGAAAATATACTGATGTACGTATATTCCATCCGCATTCGCCACTGGGTCCCGTCATCACCCGTTAGGTTACTTAACTAACGACAGAGCGGGGACTGGACTAGCGCGGATGCAAAACATATACAACATCTACTAATATATATACCAATATATTATATTTCGCTCAAGGCGTAATAAAATGCAACATCACAGAAATGTACAGCATCACAGAACAATACAGATATCTGGAAGCCCCGGGTTTCACAGAGCCGCTGCTGAAACCCAACGTTCCCCTGGTCGTGTGGATAGCCTGTGCAATGAAATCCTAGACCCCTATGGGCACGGCAAGTCACCCGCCAAAACCTGAAGCGAGGCAGCCCCCTTCAGTACCGTGAATGGACCACCCAGCACTTCATGGAATCCGGTAACTTGGGCACCCCTCCTGGGTCAACCTGTACCCCCTACGAGTGCGGCGAATAGCCTGCCAATCCTAGAGTGAAGCCCCATCCGTCTCAATGCCATGAGATGCGGGCCCGTTGCCTTCTAGAACCCGGCTATCCGTGCACCCCTCCGCGGGGTAATCCTAGTACAGAAAGTAAAATATACATAGAACGGGTACATCGACCGCAACCAGGTCGTGCCCCAAAAGAATAATACAAACAGGCAGTGACGGCTGTCCACATGTCGGACGCTCGCCCCGCAAAATCAAATGTACATATAAAACAAAACTGTACTAGCATTGCATCCAGGCTATCCCCCACGACCAATCCGCAACATCACAGCATAAACATAGAACATCAACGTGAAAGTCACGTTCGCAAATCCGTCTAACCGTGCTATAGCAGTTAGACGGGATTTACCGATCAAGTGACATTCACGGTCGCAGATGTAATGTAAATACTGTGAAATAATGTGTTTAAAATATCCGATCGATCAAACAATTAACAAGTGGGCCCCCAAGCAATACTGTAGCAGTCACAGAAAATCTGGGCCCAAATTTAATATCCCAAAACCCCCAAAATCAGCCCACAAGCCCACTGAAAAAATTGGACACAGTGAGGACAGCAAAGTGCGGCGGAACCGCGGCCCAAGGGGGGTTTGGCCGCGGTTCCGCGCTTCATCCATCGACTAAGTTTGTCGAATTTTTACAGAAGTCTTAGAATATCATGTACATCAGTTTTCTACAACCTGAAAAATTTTTAGACACCAAAAAATTTCAACAGAAAACTGATGTGAACTAAAATACGGTTTTTTGGATTTTGGTCGATCGGATAAGTAAAACGCATTAGAACAAGCTAGGCAAGGTTAATGGCGTGGCTCTGATACCATGTTGCGCCACGGCAGCGCCCCGGCCGTCTATCCGAGGCCAAAATGCGGAATCAAAAATTTTCCTTACTTGGAAACCGGCGCTACAGCGGACAATGAAAAACCCGGATCGTTAACCATTAACCTATGCTAGCAAACAAGAGATGGGAAGAGAAGTATACCGAGTGATCCGAGTCCTCCGGTCTTCTCTTTATCGTCCCGAACTCCCGCGAAAAGTCTTGTCTCCATATCGTCGCCTCCTCGCCGGAAAGGGCACCACATCGCCTGCGTCTTTTACGGGCTCCCGCCTCAATACCGAGGCAACTCAGGCATGAAGCCGGCAACTCGACATGCTCAAGATATGCTGTAGAATGTGTAGTGTAGAGGCTATTTCTCATAAGGGGTTTGTTGCCATTTGAAGATGATGGAGGAAATGAGATAAGAAAAATGGTGCTTGCATTTTTCTAGCATGAAATGAGATCAAGAAATGAAACTCTCAAGAATGAAAATTCTCATCTTTTTTCTTTCTCTCAACCATGAAAAACATCTCATCTTAGAAAAATGGTGGAGGAAAGAATATGAAGCATGAAGGGAGGTGAGTGTAGTGTAAAGCAAGTGGTGACCACATCAAAACATCATGATAACAAAACTCAAATCAATTCCTAATCAACTCTAATCAACATAAATGAAAAAGGTTGATGCAAAAGGAATCTCATCATGATGCCACACAATTACAAAGGACCCCCTCCACAAATGTTATTTGCAAACTTGCAAATAACCCCCTCCATCGGAAAAGTCCGGCCGGGAAAGAACAAAGGAAAACCGGCCGGAACGGAATGCAAACTGGCAACTCCAGAAAACTGGTCCCGTAATAAATTACAGGAAAACCCCGATACTGTGCATACACACCTGCATCTGTATTCCGACAGGATACAAATGCAATGAGACAAAATCTACACTGTACTATACTAGGATCCGGCTTAAACCAAAGCCGGCTAGTAATATCCGTCCGATCCTGATCCGTGCAATACCGCACGTATCTGATCGGACCCTGCCATATCTCCATACGGCCTCTACAGCGTTTCGTCCGAAAGCTTGAGTAACTGTAAGTGTGGTGGACTCTAAAGACTCGTCAATACAATGGCTGTGGATTTAACCACTAGCACGTCAGAGGTATAAGCCAATACGTGACGGGCCACCAGCTATTGACCAAAAGGGACGTCGATGAGCGAACTCATCCTGACACCCTACTGAGCCTGTCAGTGACAATATCCGTACAGTCCGGTTCGTTCGTCTACGAGTATCGCATGGCGGGCCTAGGGGGTTGGTAAAAGTCAGACCCCCAAAAGCGGTCCAAGTCGTGTCGGAGTGTAGCCCAGAACGCCCTGAGATACTACTGGAATACCTACTAGTAAATCTCCTGCCTCGGCCGAGGGCTTTGCGTAATGGCTCTCCTAGACACAGCGCGACCTCACCCCCAATACCGGGAGAGACGAACCCCTGATGATCCGCTCACTGCCTCCATGTGGCTCGGGACTGTACCCAACTAAAACCTGTTTGCATGACTCCTTTGAGCCGTGGTAGGGTAGTAATCAAAGTACAGTAGGAACTCACACGAGACAAATGACGATCCCCAGGTCGATGAACTCACCTGTACACATGTCACCAGGGAACTGCTATCTGACGTCAGGTATAAGACCAACTAGCATGTTCCCGGCGAGTCCTGTCCGGTGTACTCATAACCCAATGAGCACCTGTATACATCTTAGGTGAACCAACTGACACCAGTGGCTTGTGAGACCGGCCACCGCCCCTCGTCGGGGTCTCGACTGTATACACTAGTCTACTAATGGAGTATCGATGCCCTGTCTCGAAACTCCTACGACTAGGGACCTTTTAAGGATGTGCTTATAGACTACCAGCTCCCACGTATATGATCGCCATCATACTGCTGGTAGTCAAGCAAGAATCCTAGGGGCTCTATCAACGTGTAATAGCGACATGTCAGGTCACCTAAAGCAGTACACGATGATAAAGATAAACCAGATAGCATACTATCATCTCGAGTAAGACTGTCCTACCGGGATAGGTCCTCCCTCAATCATTGCAATCACGTGCCTGTGATCCAATAATTGACTCTGAGGGCACTATCTCCAACAGACACAGCACGATCTCGCCCCCAATACCGGGACAGACGAATCCCCTGCCGATCCGCTCACGTGCCTCCATATGGCTCGGGACTGTACCCAAAAGCTACCTGTTTGCACGACTCCTTTGAGCCGTGGTAGGGTAGAAATCAAAGCACAGTGGGAACTCACACGAGACAAATGACGACCTCAGGTGTCACGACCCGAAAGTACGGAACGTGACCGGCACTTAGATTATGAAACGTCTAGAGGCGCAACGTAACCTAAGTAAACCGAAGCCCAGAAATCTAAACCATAAAAGAAGAAGAAGAACAAAAAGAAAACAAGTTTAAAAGTATCAGCAAATTTTCTCAAAAATTTCGGCAGAGTCTCCTCTGTAAAAACTGGCCCCCAAACGGGCTACAACAAGTATAATATGCATAAACGATAAAAAGCATCCCCAAACGGGAGCTAGCTCAACGCCAACAGGCGGAAACAATCACAACAAGCACAATAATATACAACGCCAAAGGGCGTGGCTCAAAACTCAAAGAAAACAAATCCACCAAATCAGAATAATACATGCACGACTCTAAGGTCGAAATAAAAGACTGGTCCAATAAACTTATCAATTAATACAAGTATGGTTGATGGAGCTTTCTAGATACAAATGAAATAATACATATACAATGGTGGTTCAGATACAAGTGAACCAACCTACCGTGCAAATCACTCGGAAGGAAATCATGTGCCAGCAATCTGCCAAGAAAACATGTACATCGAACCTGTAATAAAATTTGGCACAACGGGGGTGAGTTGCCAACTCGTGAGTAGAAGACATCTACGAAAAGAAATCGAATGCACGACGCTATCCTAGGTCATAGTAATACACCACTAAGTCCCAATCATCTAGTAATAGCAGGGTAATACTACGTGTAAAAGCAAATACTCCGTGCTCGTGTCAGTGCCTCATATAGTACTATGTCATATGAATGGATATACATGCGCCATGAATGTAAAATAACCAAATCCTGAAATCCAGATATGTCTGTATAAGAAATCTTTTAGCTGTTATCACAGTAAAATGTGTATAAGAATCTGAAATCTCAACAATGAAATCCATAGAAATCCGTGTCAAGCATCGACACAAACATGTAAATCTCAAGTCTCATAGTCTCAATATCTCGGGCTCCGTCAGTCCGGATCGGCCCATATCATCAAATCTTACGACAACGGTCGGTATCCTCCGGATATCCGCCGCGCCAGACATCACCGGTAGGTAGCCTTCCCCTGCCAGGCTCATCGTCTACAACTCGATCTTCTTGCCCCGGGGTACCATACCGGGCCCACCATGTACCCGAGACGGTTCATCCACTCCTCGAATCGGGTCTCGAAATCCATCAGAAAACACGAAATCTCATGGTGGACGACACATACATCACGAGAAAACCGCATCTTATTTTTAAAAAGAGAGGAGGAGAGAGAGAGAAGTTTTTATATATATTCTTGCGGTTTTCCCCAAAAATCCAGAAATCTCACAGAAATCCAACAGAAATCCAAATCTCAAAACCATGAGTAGTATATGATAAATGTCGGCATATGCTCATAATACTGTGCGATAACATGAAAATATGAATGCAGGAATATCTAAGTAATGAATATCATGTCTATACTAACATCAGAGAGTAATCACAATATTATATCGGTTTAGTTGTTAACTGATTTTATCAATAAAAGATAATATGATCTAAAGTGTACGTGACATAGTAATTACCGATGATGATGTGTGTGAGCCGGCAAATAAGTGTGCGTGGAATATGCGCATCATCGGTAATGGTGCTGGTGTCCTAACAGGTAAGGTTTATACTGTTTATAGCAACATATGTATGAACATGCAACATTATGATACAATGCGAAAGTAAATACGAATGTATATTACCTACTCATTTAATATACTAATACTACTACCACTATATGACTCGAACCTAACCTAGTGTCCATCTAACCTCCTAAGGAAAACTAAACCTAAGAACTAGTCAATAGAAATAAGAGTCTACCTAAGGTCTGAATCAATATCCCTAATAGTCGGCGATCCAGCCTCAATAGCGTCACATACGTAGTACGGCTTGCTCGAATCAAGAGTGCGGATCAATCATCATATCCATGCCTCGTACGGTAAAATCCATCGCACGGCATCCCAATATCGGGGTACGGGTCAAGCATCTCCTAGGTGCCTCATCATTCGTATAATGTCATCATCAACACATCTCATGATCAGGGTGCTAAACTGTAATCCCATACATCAATCATATATCATTGCCATCGTAATATGCATCATTAGTTTATCCTCAGAAATATTATGTCACATGTTTCATATTGTGATTAAGTCATACTGAAATCATGTCGTCATCAAGTCACACCTATATGATATCGGCATCAGGTCACACCTATATAATATCGGCATCAGGTCACACCTATATAATGTCGTAATCAGGTTGTACATATATCATATCGTGATCAGTAACAAGTTGCAGTCCGGGTACTATTTTAGAGTCCCATGTATCTCAATATTATCACTACCCATTATAATTTATATATACCAGTTCATCATCTCATTCTCTAATGATCCGCTAACACTTAATACGACTGCATAGTCAAGAATCACGGCATCAAGCCCAGTTATACTGTTTCATCATACCTCAGATATCATATCGCATCAATGAATCCCATGTTCGTGATGTATATATATATACCTATACCTAGTTCTATATATATATACACATGCACGTATACACCATGATGTGTTCCAGTGTGTGCGTGTGTGTTTCTATCTGAAACCTACGAACCTCCTCCAAGGTATTCATCCTCTGGTATGCTTTTCCTAAATCGGTCTAGTCCAGCCTAGGGTCATTACTAGGGTCCTACTCATTAAGAATCTAGGGTCACATCTGGCTTCCTAATGTCAATAAGTACTATTCCTATTCTATGTTGCGGGGGTGCTAAACGCCATCCACCCGACTTCCCCCCGTAGATATACATCTACTCACCTGTTCCATGTTTGCCGATGACGGTGTCGCGATCCTCCTCTTCATCGCCCGTAGTCCACTTGAAGGGTACCTAAACGCAAAAATATAAATAACACCGTAAACCGAACCACATACAAAAGTCAAACGATACAAGGAACAAGCATAGGTTAAAACCTATGTCCCGTCCACGCAAAAGAACCAAATACCGCTCGATATCGGCGTACAAACTCCGATGGATCGAGATAAACATCAACAAACAACTTGTAGTTTTAAAACACATTACTTATACTATAAAACATGATTAAATCCATCGAAACCCTAAAATCTATCAAACCGTCCAATTTCGTAAAACCCGAAAATGCGAGTTTACCGTTTTTCATCAAAACTTGACATTTAAATGAATCCAATGGTCATAAAACTCATTAAATAGCATAACTATACTATACAAACTATTACTATATTTTTATTACACAAATTTATATAGATTTGAAATTTCTAGTTTACACCCTTTAACAATTTTCAACATTTTTCAAGCAAAACACAACAATTCCACCACAAAACATGATTTTGCATAAATTAGTGACTTAAACCACAATTCATGATGATAATGATATAATGAAACCATAATTATATTTTTAATCTCATTTATTTAGGAATTTCTAAAATCTAGTTTACAAAAATAACAATTTTTATCACAATTTATCAATTATCCATAGAAACTAGCAATCAATTTAAGTTTTCCATTCCACCAACAAGTTAAAACTCTTATTAAGACCAAAATATAGTATTACAAATATTAATTGAGATTTATTTCACCAATAATTTGGTTTTATAGAAACCTAGTTAGCAAAAATTCCTAATTTGAACAATTTTCAATGAAAAATTTACAATTCAACAACCATGCAATATTTTCCAATTCTAAAAGTGTTAAACTAACTATTATAACCCTAAATAATTAACAAAAATCATAACTTGAATTTACAAACCCTAACTTGAATTTTTTAAAAATACATAGAATTAATTCATTAAATCTAATTAAGCTTAATTGAACATCTAATAACAATAAATCAAAAGAAAGAAATTATACCTCCAAAAATATGAAATCCAAACAAGAAATGAGCCTCCAAAATGTATGCTATCCCACTCCAAAATCCATGTAAATATGAGCAAGAATAGAAGGGTAGAAAAATATATAGGATTTTATGGAATTTTAATTGAATTTTTGATGTATTTTTGAATAAAAATGAGGTGGAAAATGGGGGGGGGCAGCCATGGTGATGGGGAGGCCGGCCACAATAAGGGGAAGAGGGAGAAACACATGAGAAATGGTGTAGAAACTTCTCCAAAATGTCATCATCTTAATGTCTTTTCATGCTTTATTCATTTTCTTTTAATTCTTTTCTAAAATAACTCAGGAAAGATCTAGAAACAAGGAAAAATTTGCAAATAAATTTTTCATGATACACACTAAATTCTAATATGCCATGGTTCATTTTTACAAATTAAAACCATTTAAATTTGTAATTTACACTAATTTAGTGTAAAAATAAAGCTTATGTTAATATTTAAAATAATTAATTTAGGAAAAATATTTTATTAAACTAAAAATTTATAAGTGGCTAAATAAACACCATTTACTAGTAATTTCATAATTAAAATAGATATTTTTAAAATTATAATGAAAAACAATCCCGGTTTGGTTTTACGAAAATTACATTTTACTTTACCGAAAATCCTAAAATTCACTTAAACACTTTTATTCATTTAATTATTTATTTAATTACTTTTAAAACGTTACAATCTTCCCCCCTTTAAGAAATTCGGTCCCCGAATTTAAATTAAAACTTCCCTTCCAAATACTAAAATATTTAACAAAACACTCAAATCGTCGGGGCTCCGAAATCATCAATACATAACAAAAATCAACTCCGTCAAGCATAACGCAATCATCGGAGTTATGGAGAGAATAAAATATCAAAACCCAACATGAAACCAACATAATATACATCAATCTATAACTTATATATAGTGCGCATCATAGTAAAGCCGTTCAAATATCTGAATAAGGAAATATGCAAAAACCCCTTTTTGAAAATCGACGTGTGATGCACGTGTCACGGCATAAGTAGCGGACGTTTATTTCAAAAAAATAGCTATTTATATATCCTTTATTTAACATACACGTCCCGCCTGGTTACTAAATCAAATAGTAATGGTTATGAAAACATACTGCTCAACTGAAATCAATCCTAATCACATCGTAAAAATATCATGTGCGTCCGATGCGCACTGAAATCGAAACCAAATACAAATACCACGAATACTCATAAAACAAAACTAAGTGCAACAGGTGTGCACCAAAAACATCTGTCATGTGCAACGGGCGTGCAAGACTCAATATCAGGTGCATCTAATCTGCACAAAACCCCGATTTAGTGCATCTGGTGTGCACAAAATCGTATCAAGTGCGCCAAGTATGCGCAAGAATCCTAATCAGGTGCACATGGTGCACGAAGACATACATCGAACATCAAAATCGAAATCACAGTACAAAAATGCACGAAAACTAGGTCAAAACATATGTCAAAATCATGTGTAACCCCTATACACGAAATCAACTCAAAATCTCAAAATATGTAAAACCAAATCAAGTGTACTGGGTGTGTACTCAACAACATCAATACAACTGATATATGAAACACAAATAGAATGAAGGTACACACATGAAATACCAATCGTAGCACAAAATCCTCAAAATACTAAAATCTAATCAATGAAAATATGAAATTCAAATCACTAAATCACAATCGTAAACACTATCGTCAATGCGCACCCCTTTCCTCTGATGTCGATTGCTTCGAACTCGTCTCTTCGTAGCTATGCAGACTGCGCTACCAACGGCAACACTCATATCTAGAGTCTCCCATGTAATCGATCCCTTCACCTGATATCCGGACTACATTAAACTTTTCGATCGATCCATCAAAATCCCATAATTCCCCGAGAGCTCAACGCTCAAGTACAGCTTAAAAATATCCGGTACATACACCAGCATCGATGATCCAGCCGTAGAAGGGCAAACCCAAGTCTCACTAATGGCACCGCGGAACTGCCGTAAACCCTGAGGTTCAAGGGCGTTCTCGTGGTCATTATGTCGAGTTAGGGTTTCATTCTTCTAGAGGGTCCATCGAAATACCTGCATGTTCTTCCGAATACTTTAAACTTGGGAAAATGGTTTCCTGATAATCGTTCGAACCTTTTAACTTCATCCGGACGGCATGTGAATACCCTTCGTCCGCACGCTAAACAATGCTTCAATACTTAAGGATAACCGATACCCTAATGGTTATCACATTCGAGCCGTAGCTCCCTCTGCCAGTGCGCCCGTGGTAACAAAAAACCACCCTCCGACATCGACGAAGATAGATCAACGGAACGAATGAAATACGGTGCAAACAAATGTACATCCTAAGGCTCCTTAAGCAGAGTAGCGTATCGTAAGTATGTCGCGGACCATACCCACGGTACGTTACTCTACCTAAATCGCCTACTCCATCAACCAAGGGTCACTTAGACTTATACAATATTAAACCTAGCGCTCTGATACCAACTTTGTCACGACCCGAAAGTACGGAACGTGACCGGCACTTAGATTACGAAACGTCTAGAGACGCAACGTAACCTAAGTAAACCGAAGCCCAGAAATCTAAACCATAAAAGAAGAAGAAGAAGAAAAAGAAAACAAGTTTAAAAGCATCAGCAAATTTTCTCAAAAATTTCGGCAGAGTCTCCTCTGTAAAAACTGGCCCCCAAACGGGCTACAACAGGTATAATATGCATAAACGATAAAAAGCATCCCCAAACGGGAGCTAGCTCAACGCCAACAGGCGGAAACAATCACAACAAGCACAATAATATACAACGCCAAAGGGCGTGGCTCAAAACTCAAAGAAAACAAATCCACCAATTCAGAATAATACATGCGCGACTCTAAGGTCGAAATAAAAGACTGGTCCAATAAACTTATCAATTAATACAAGTATGGTTGATGGAGCTTTCTAGATTCAAATGAAATAATACAGATACAATGGTGGTTCAGATACAAGTGAACCAACTTACCGTGCAAATCACCCGGAAGGAAATCATGTGCCAGCAATCTGCCAAGAAAACCTGCACATCGAACTTGTAATAAAATTTGGCACAACGGGGGTGAGTTGCCAACTCGTGAGTAGAAGACATCTACGAAAAGAAATCGAATGCACGACGCTATCCTAGGTCATAGTAATACACCACTAAGTCCCAATCACCTAGTAATAGCAGGGTAATACTACATGTAAAAGCAAATACTCCGTGCTCGTGTCAGTGCCTCATATAGTACTATGTCATATGAATGGATATGCATGCACCATGAATGTAAAATAACCAAATCATGAAATCCAGATATGTCTGTATAAGAAATCTTTTAGCTGTTATCACAGTAAAATGTGTATAAGAATCTGAAATCTCAACAATGAAATCCATAGAAATCCGTGTCAAGCATCGACACAAACATGTAAATCTCAAGTCTCATAGTCTCAATATCTCGGGCTCCGTCAGTCCGGATCGGCCCATATCATCAAATCTCACGACAACGGTCGGTATCCTCCGGATATCCGCCGCGCCAGACATCACCGGTAGGTAGCCTTCCCCTGCCAGGCTCATCGTCTACAACTCGATCTTCTTGCCCCGGGGTACCATACCGGGCCCACCATGTACCCGAGACGGTTCATCCACTCCTCGAATCGAGTCTCGAAATCCATCAGAAAACACGAAATCTCATGGTGGACGACACATACATTACGAGAAAACCGCATCTTATTTTTAAAAAGAGAGGAGGAGAGAGAGAGAAGTTTTTATATATATTCTTGCGGTTTTCCCCAAAAATCCAGAAATCTCACAGAAATCCAAATCTCAAAACCATGAGTAGTATATGATAAATGTCGGCATATGCTCATAATACTGTGCGATAACATGAAAATATGAATGCAGGAATATCTAAGTAATGAATATCATGTCTATACTAACATCAGAGAGTAATCACAATATTATATCGGTTTAGTTGTTAACTGATTTTATCAATAAAAGATAATATGATCTAAAGTGTACGTGACATAGCAATTACCGATGATGATGTGTGTGAGCCGGCAAATAAGTGTGCGTGGAATATGCGCATCATCGGTAATGGTGCTGGTGTCCTAACAGGTAAGGTTTATAGTGTTTATAGCAACATATGTATGAACATGCAACATTATGATACAATGCGAAAGTAAATACGAATGTATATTACCTACTCATTTAATATACTAATACTACTACCACTATATGACTCGAACCTAACCTAGTGTCCATCTAACCTCCTAAGGAAAACTAAACCTAAGAACTAGTCAATAGAAATAAGAGTCTACCTAAGGTCTGAATCAATATCCCTAATAGTCGGCGATCCAGCCTCAATAGCGTCACATACGTAGTACGGCTTCCTTGAATCAAGAGTGCGGATCAATCATCATATCCATGCCTCGTACGGTAAAATCCATCGCACGGCATCACAATATCGGGGTACGGGTCAAGTATCTCCTAGGTGCCTCATCATTCGTATAATGTCATCATCAACACATCTCATGATCAAGGTGCTAAACTGTAATCCCATACATCAATCATGTATCATTGCCATCGTAATATGCATCATTAGTTTATCCTCAGAAATATTATGTCACATGTTTCATATTGTGATTAAGTCATACTGAAATCATGTTGTCATCAAGTCACACCAATATGATATCGGCATCAGGTCACACCTATATAATATCGGCAACAGGTCACACCTATATAATGTCGTAATCAGGTTGTACATATATCATATCGTGATCAGTAACAAGTTGCAGTCCGGGTACTATTTTAGAGTTCCATGTATCTCAATATTATCACTACCCATTATAATTTATATATACCTGTTCATCATCTCATTCTCTAATGATCCGCTAACACTTAATACGACTGCATAGTCAAGAATCACGGCATCAAGCCCAGTTATACTGTTTCATCATACCTCAGATATCATATCGCATCAATGAATCCCATGTACGTGTTGTATATATATATATACCTATACCTAGTTCTATATATATATACGCATGCACGTATACACCATGACGTGTTCCAGTGTGTGCGTGTGTGTTTCTATCTGAAACCTACGAACCTCCTCCAAGGTATTCATCCTCTGGTATGCTTTTCCTAAATCGGTCTAGTCCAGCCTAGGGTCATTACTAGGGTCCTACTCATTAAGAATCTAGGGTCACATCTGGCTTCCTAATGTCAATAAGTACTATTCCTATTCTATGTTGCGGGGGTGCTAAACGCCATCCACCCGACTTCCCCCCGTAGATATACATCTACTCACCTGGTCCATGTTTGCCAACGACGATGTCGCGATCCTCCTCTTCATCGTCCGTAGTCCACTTGAAGGGTACCTAAACGCAAACATATAAATAAACTCGTAAACAGAACCACATACAAAAGTCAAACGATACAAGGAACAAGCATAGGTTAAAACCTATGTCCCGTCCACACAAAAGAACCAAATACCCAGCGTACAAACTCATGCTTTATTCATTTTCTTTTAATTCTTTTCTAAAATAACTCAAGAAAGATCTAGAAACAAGGAAAAATTTGCAAATAAATTTTGCATGATACACACTAAATTCTAATATGCCATGGTTCATTTTTACAAATTAAAACCATTTAAATTTGTAATTTACACTAATTTAGTGTAAAAATAAAGCTTATGTTAATATTTAAAATAATTAATTTAGGAAAAATATTTTATTAAACTAAAAATTTATAAGTGGCTAAATAAACACCATTTACTAGTAATTTCATAATTAAAATAGATATTTTTAAAATTATAATGAAAAACAATCCCGGTTTGGTTTTACGAAAATTACATTTTACTTTACCGAAAATCCTAAAATTCACTTAAACACTTTTATTCATTTAATTATTTATTTAATTACTTTTAAAACGTTACATCAGGCCGATGAACTAACCTGTACACATGTCACCAGGGAACTGCTATCTGACGATAGATATAGTACTAACTAGCAGATTCCCGGCGAGTCCTGTCCGGTGTACTCATAACCCAATGAGCACCTGTATACATCTTAGGTGATCCAACTGACACCAGTTGCTTGTGAGACCGGCCACCGCCCCTCGTCGGGGTCTCGACTGTACACACTAGTCTACTCCGGAGTATCGATGCCCTGTCTCGAAACTCCCACGACTAGGGACCACAATTAAGGATATGCATATAAACCACCCAACTCTCACGTATATGATCGCCATCATACTGTTGGTGGTAAAGCAAGATCCTAAGGGCTCTGTCAAAGTGTAACATGTAATCAGTCACCTGAACATGTACACGACTGATAAAGGCAAACCAGATAGCATACTATCATCTCGAGTAAGACTGTGATACCGGTATAGGTCCTTCGCAATCATTGCAATCACGTACCTGCGATCCAATAATTGACTATGAGGGCACTATCTCCAACAATCTCCCACTTGCACTCAAGGCTAATTATTGCGATGTCGACTACTCACAGCCCGTGTGAAACCGAACATCCAACTCCTCTACTAATCAGTTTCACAAAGCCCGTTTGTAAAACTATTGTGTTCGAGAAATAGCCTCAGTGAGTGGATCCGCCTAGAAGTTTCTTTCTATGTCTCACTAAATCTCAAGTTCACGGAGAAAGCCATCTCCCGAATCGAGTAACACCTGTCTTAGAATATGTCTGGATATCTGATGGGTCCTAGTTCATAAATGAACTCCAAATCCAAATTTCTTAGACTGTATCGATCACTGAACCTAATTAGTATCCGGCACCATGCCACCCACAGTATCCTCTTGGACCACCTGTCCATAATACTGTCCCTCTTCGTCAGAGGGAAAAACTATAACTCTGACAATCACTCTGTCAACCATGTCACCTTTGAAGCCTGGAATGATAACCGTCTCCCAAAGGAGGCTGCCGTCATCAAATCCGTAGAACATGTACTTATGTTCTAAAACTGCTTCCTTATGTTTCTCCAGGATTGGATTAATACAAACTTATTGCATCTAGTGCAAAAACAACATTTGGTGCGGTACTTGACATCTCATGATTGACTCAGTTGCCTAAGCAAGTAATCTATCAATCATGCATATCCCTCTCCCCTTTAGTCTGTAAGACACCTTTAGAGAGGGTGACTCCATCACCTGCAGGTACACCACCATGCTAGGAGTCATCTATTCTAAAAACCATTAGAATACTGTCCAAGTACCTACATTGGAAAACTACCCAAATCCAGATCTAAAACCATAGATCTAGAAACCAGAATGTCAAATATTATATCCATATCCTGTCTGGAGAAACAACTGTGTGACGACCACAGTACAAACGATCGTAGTATAGGAATTTTACTTCCTACTCTGTGTATGTCATCCAGATACCATGACATCACACCCTACTACCTTCTTAACAGATCCATCCCCTATTCTGATTGAAGTCAAAACCATAACAGTCATATCAAAATTAGATGATCTATCTCCGCTATAACTGCTCAAGTCTATAATAGATATAAGCTACTTGCCCACTATGCTTCCGATGCTCCCACTGACTACGACAACCCTCATACTGGGTCTCATAACCTGGAACAACAGTAGTGTCAAGTCTGTGTAGATAAGAACCTCCCTGTCACCATCCTTGAGCCTACCGAAGTACCTCTCGGGTGCCTGAGGTTACCTATCAAATCTGCGGAGTGGCTATTGGAATGTCAAACCTGATTGAATATATAGGTCCTATTAAATTTTCCGTAATCGTTTGCGGTTCTGGAATCACTTCCAGTTCTACCATACTCCCACTACTGTTTTCTGAAAAAATCCATTTTACTAAAACTGTGGCGAGCCAAGAACAATATCACTATTGATCTTCCAAATGGTAGAATATCAACCTTCGTCATAGCTAGGGTCAACCCACAAACAGCCATTACAGAAACGTGCCCTGAGTTATCCAGAGTCTGGTTTTAAGCATAAGCTGGACAGCTCCCCGTACCTTAACATCTTTTAAGGTACGATCTATTCTATATCCAATATAGAAACTTTGGCACTTATTTAATTGGAACTAGATTCAAATCATGCAGCTGTCTTCAGTGCATATCATCTTAATGGAAAGAGGCTAATCAGCATTACTCAACTTAGGAATCCATCCTTTTATGAGTAACCTGAAAGAGAAAACTTGTTTCTCAAAACCATCACTATCATCTGAATACCAATCACAAGAATCTACATGTTCGATCTCTTTGAAGAATCCCGATACTTGTGATACCCGGTTCTCTACTTTATTCTTATACCCATAACTTCTTAAAACTTAGACCTTGTATTTCTACGAAACACTTGTTTAAATACTAGAGAAGTTATAAGTAAACAGAACATAGTACGAGGACCTACCCCTTTGTCCTGATGGACACTGGACAACATACAATACTCTGTATAAGTCCGCTGAGTTAAACAACTCAAAACCTGTGCGTCGTAGGTTGAAAACTGTACCCTGGCGATTTCCTCAAATATCACCAATTACAACGAATTCCGATATAATGAGGATGATCACCTAATTCCCAATATCTTACTCCCACTCATCATCTATAAAACCATACAGATATGAGAATGAAACCTGGTAAATACATACCCTTGGAGTAAGTGTCAAATCGGGAAAACAGTTTTTCTTTAACAATGCACTGAAACATGAAAATGTTTCATAGGGGTATCCTGGTATTCATAGTAATGCCTCTTCCATAATCCAATTCATGACTTCAACCGTATATTTCATTGCCATCTCTCCAAATCCCTTTATTTGTCTTTAGTCGTTACCTTCTGTACACCATCGTTAGGCTAAATGGTTTTCTTCCTTCCCTACCGTTCGGTACCAGCCTATGGTTTGGAAGAAGACTATCCAGTAAGCATAATAGGTGTACCCTCCTAAACCAAGGAGTACTCTCAACTGAGAGAAGGTGATGATAAAAGACAACTGAATAATACCTTATTCTTTTAAAGGTGAAATAGGAGTGGCGATGAAGTACGCGGTTTTGGTCGTGAATGATATCAGTCGCAATTTACTTTGCCCTCTTTCTAATCCCTTCATTTTGTCTTTACATATTACCTTCTGCACACCCTACTTAGGCTAATTGGTTTTCTTCATTCCCTACCTTTCGGCACCAGCCTATGGTTTGGAATAAGACTATCCAATAAGCGTAATAGCTGTACTCTCCTAAACCAAGGAGCCCTCGCAACCTGAGAGAAGGTGATAATAAAAGACAACTGAATAAACCAATTCTATTTCTCCTGAACCTGGATCCATCCTCGAAGAAGTCCCTTCGTGTTCGTATATAACCATACGATGGATCTATCCAATGGAAGTGGATATCCGTAGTAATATGGGTGTTCTGAGAAATTCAAAGGGTAAAAGAAGGAGTGGCAATGACTTATGCAACTCAGACAATCCAAAAGCCAGTATTTTAAGAAGGTTCGGTCAACTTGGTCACTGAGTCATAGTCTAGGGTCGGTCAAAGGTCGCTGCCAAAGAGAGAGAGAAAAGAAACATTCTGCGTACACTCTAACCTAGATCAGAATGGTCATCACTTTATCTAATCCGGAAACCTCCCACTGTCCTGTCAAATTCTCCTCCAAACCTGAAAGAAGAATTAATCGGGATCACCCGAAGAGTAAACCAACTCATCAGTGGGAATCGGGATCCAACTCTCATCCCATGATAACGTGATGGAATGCATCCACGTTACTCATACTCCAGATGGTATGCGTATACTTGGCAAGTTTCAGTTTCTTTAGAAACTCCCGATATGATTTTTGCCCCATGCTCTTATAACCTTGGCTTTGGTCAAAGTGTCATAAGTCACATGCCAAGTTCTACCCGTCACTATCTTGTCAATTTGAACCCACCCGCACATGCCCCTGACTTTGGCCAATCGGCAGAACGACTGTCCCAAACTAACACATCTATCTATGGAACAATTGAATACCTAGCAGCTACCAAACACTATGCCTTAACTTTGGCTAAAATGCATAGCTTGAATACTACTAAATACCCAAAAGAAGTGACGGAGGGCTACGGCTGGTTTTTGGCGAAAAACCTTTAACGTAGTGAACTTGATATCGCTGAAGGAACCTGATAGCTTTTTAAAATATAGTGGCGAAAACCTTTTGCTAAAGAGGTCACTCCCGGTACAGGGATCTCGGCTCTTTCCTCGTGGAATGAGGTGCAGGATATTCCACTGAATACCGCTATGCAAAGCAACTTGTAATCGACTGTAGTGAAGTTATTACGCTGACGCAAACTTCTTCCCAAGGGATCAGTCCCGATGAAGGGATATCGGCTCTTGTCCCGTCGAATGAGGTGCAGGATATTCCACTGAATACCGCTATGCATAACAAAAGGAAACGTCTTTGCAATAACACTTTTTAAATTTGTTCCAACAACAGTAAACAGGTTTGTTATCCTTTGCATTGATCAGAATCAACACAGTCCTATCATTTAATCACACCAGAGAAGAACGAAAATAAAATGTACGTATATGCCATCCGCATTCGTCACTAGGTCCCGTCATCACCCGTTAGGTTACTTAACTAACGACAGAGCGGGGACTGGACTAGCGCGGGTGTAAAACATATGCAACATCTAATAGTATATAAACCAATATACAATAATCGCTCCAGGCGTGATAATATGCAACATTACATCAAAGTAATAAGCATCACAGAACAATACAGATAATCTGGGATCCCCGAGTTTCACAGAGCCGCTGCTGAAACTGGACGTTCCCCTGTCGTGTGGATAGCCTGTGCAATGAAACCTAGACCCCTACGGGTGCAGCAAGTTACCCGCCAAAACCTGAAGCGAGGCAGCCCCCTACAGCAAAGTGAATGGACCACCCAGTACTCCACGGAATCCGGTAATCTTGGGCACCCCTCCTTGGGTCAACCTGTACCCCCTACGAGTGCGGCGAATAGTCTGCCAATTCTAGAGTGGGGCCCCTCTGCCTCTCAAAGCCATGAGATGCGGACCCGTTGGTTCTCAGAACCCGGCTATCCGTGCACTCCGTCTCGGGGCAAAACCTAGTACAGTAATGAAAAATAGTACAATAGGTACATCGACCGCAACCTGGTCGTGCCCCAAAAGAATATTATACAACAGGCAGTGACGGCAGTCCACATGTTGGACGCTCGCCTCGCAATATCAACTGTACAAATAAACACAAACTGTACTACCATTGCACACTGCTATCCACCACGACAAATCCGCAACAACACAGCACAACACAGAACATCAACGCGAATGTCACGTTCGCAAACCCGTCTAAAAGAACTATAGCAATCAGACGCGGTTTACCGATCAAATGACATTCCCGGTCGGAGATATAATGTAAGCACTGTATACTAACATGTTTAAATTTCGATCGACCAAATATCAAGAAGTGGGCCCCACGACTTACTGGTGAACAGTAACAAAACCTGGGCCCAAAAGATATATACCAAAAACCCCAAAATCCAACAGAGA
Organism: Agapanthus africanus; assembly: GCA_030015575.1. Taxonomy (NCBI): domain Eukaryota; kingdom Viridiplantae; phylum Streptophyta; class Magnoliopsida; order Asparagales; family Amaryllidaceae; genus Agapanthus; species Agapanthus africanus. The sequence goes on from JASDDO010000006.1 coordinate 101,982,546, forward strand.
ACCCACTGTACAAATTTGGGAGCATGAGCTCACCAAGTGGCCGCGGATACGCGGCCAAACCATGGGTTTGGCCGCGTTTCCGCGGCGGTTTGGTGGAGTCACATGCCCAAATTTGGTCGTGGTTCTTCGAAAATCCTACACAGATTTTTAAGACATGTAGATAAATTTTACGAAGCCATTTAAAATCGACAGAAACTGTGAGCTTGGAATTTTGCAATTTTCGATTTCCGGTTCGATCGATATTTTAAACGCGTTAGCACAAGTTAGCATAGCAAAATGGTTAGGCTCTGATACCACTGTAAGTCTACGCTAGCGCCCCGGCAGTCTACAGACGCCAAATGCGGAACAAAAAACTTTTAACTGGCGCTATCGTATACTTTAACCCGGATCTGCCATTATTGCTAAACTAACAAACTGTAAAGAGTGTAGAAAGGTTATACCGAACGATCCGAGTCCTTCGTTCTTTAACCATTATCCCACGCTCCGTTGCGGCTGCTCCGATCTCGTCGATCTCCGATCTCTTCGTCGAGGTGGCACCACATCGACGATTCTTTAAACGGGCTCCCGCCTCTGACTTAAGGCAACTCGGTCGTCAAGTTTGCTAAAAGAGACTACCAAGAATGATGTAGAGAATGAGTAGATGACTTTGTCTCACTTCGTCCAAGTCCGTGGACGATCGGTTAATGAAATTGCCACTCGGATTGGGTGATGGAATGAAAAGGCAATGAAATTTCCATGCACCCCAAATACTATCATAATCTTTTCTACAAAAAATGAATCAAGCATCAAGTGAAGTAGAGAGAGGAGGGGGCCGGCCATATTTATGATGGAGGGAGGTGAGGGTAGGAGCAAGAAGGGGGTGACCATAAAGAATGAAACTTATCTTTATCATTAATGGAAAAACAATGAGTCACTAATACATTGAACCTTTAATAACCTAGTCACCAAAAGCATTAATTGAACCATTAATGCAACCATGAGTCACTAAACACCTCACCCCATCTAGAACCTTCTAGAAGAATCCACACTAATCTCAAGAAAAGATAAACTCGTCTTTAACCAAATGTTAAAAGACGGCAGATAGAAAACTAGAAACTGGCAACTTCCAAAGTGATTCTGAAACGACTTTCAGGATAACCCCGAAACTGTATAAATATACCCGCATTTGTATTACGACCGAATACAAATGCAACAGAGACAAAGATATTATACCTACTCAATATAATACTCGGATCCGGCTTAAACCAAAGCCGACCAGTATTATCTGCCCGAAAAATAACACGTGCGTAAACGCACGTGCATTTTCCGAACCCTGCCATAAAACCATACGGCCTCTACAACGTTTCGCCCGAACTTGGGAAACTGTCTGTGGGGGACTCTAATAACTCGTCTGTACCCTGGCAGTGGGTTTAACCACAAACCGTCAGAGGTACTAGCAATGCGTAACGGCTGCCTAAGGACTGACCTCAAGGGAGGCCGATGAGCGAACTCATCCAGAAACCCTACTGAGCCTAACAGTGACAATGTATATACAGTCCGGTCTGTTCGTCTATGAGTATCGCATATCTGCCTAGGGGGCTAGAAACGTCAGACCCCCAATAGCAGTATAAGTCGTGTCGGAGTGAAGCCCAATAACTCCCTGAGATACTACTGGAGTACCTACCAGTAACTCTCCTGCCACGGCCGTGGGCTTTGTGTAATGGCTATCCTAGACACAGCACGATCTCGCCCCCAATACCGGTAGAGACGAATCCCCTGCCGATCCTCTCACGTGCCTCCATATGGCTCGGGACTGTACCCAAAAGCTACCTGTTTACACGACTCCTTTGAGCCGTGGTAGGGTAGAAATCAAAGCACAGTGGGAACTCACACGATACAAATGACGACCTCAGGTCGATGAACTAACCTGTACACATGTCACCAGGGAACTGCTATCTGACGATAGATATAGTACTAACTAGCAGATTCCCGGCGAGTCCTGTCCGGTGTACTCATAACCCAATGAGCACCTGTATACATCTTAGGTGATCCAACTGACACCAGTGGCTTGTGAGACCGGCTACCGCCCCTCGTCGGGGTCTCGACTGTACACACAAGTCTACTCCGGAGTATCGATGCCCTGTCTCGAAACTCCCACGACTAGGGACCACAATTAAGGATATGCATATAAACCACCCAACTCTCACGTATATGATCGCCATCATACTGTTGGTGGTAAAGCAAGATCCTAAAGGCTCTATCAAAGTGTAACATGTAATCAGTCACCTGAACATGTACACGACTGATAAAGGCAAACCGGATAGCATACTATCATCTCGAGTAAGACTGTTATACCGGTATAGGTCCTCCGCAATCATTGCAATCACGTACCTGCGATCCAATAATTGACTATGAGGGCACTATCTCCAACACACATCACAGATATCGCAGCAGAAGAAACATATGAAATATTGGATATACTAGGACGCCCGTGTTTTCAATACGAGCCAGTATAAAACACGGATTCCACGGTCGCGATGAATAGCCAAACCCACACCCCTAGACCCCTACGAGAGCGGCAAGCAACCCTACCAATTCTGGAGTTAGGAGACCCGGACTCGACTTCTCGAGTTGGTCTCCCACTAGACTCCAGAACCCGGTTACTTGTGCCCTCCTCTTTAGGTCTATCCTAGTGCGGAAAAGTAAATAATATACAAAAGGTGACAACTTCCGCAACCTGGAAGTGCCCCAATAAAAGAATATTACATACAAGTTTTTAAATGAATGAAAATGAAAAACACTCATCTCACATAAAAACCCCCGGCTATTCAAACACGACGATCCAATATAACATATCCAGCAACACATAACATCACATGTCATCAACGTAAGTAAATATGCGCATCCCAATTGTCGTTGACATATAGCAACGAAATCGGCGATATCACATATTACACTTACGGTCACAGAAAAGAAAGTGTAAAACTACAATAGTTGGAATCCGCAATCTCTTTAGACATCGCATGCCTAATCAAATGAATTACTTAGACATCACATGCCTAACAATTATAAACCCAGCATTTTAGTCTCATTATCGAAAACTCTTTTCAATATCAAGTCGGGCAATTCAACAAGATTCCCGACATCCTGATCGAATGCTCGTCGCAAACTTCAGTAGGCGGCCGCACCCCCGATACCGTCGACGAAGTGCACCAAGGCGGAACACCGCTACCGCGAGCACCCAGACGGATGCTTTCGGCGACAGGGTTCTCCTACAGTCACTTGGTCGGGGCTATGGAGTGAGGCTGTCTATTAAGTTTACCCAGCGAGTATCCGCGTACGCTACGTGATTGCGACGGACTTTTGATCACATCAAAATTCCGTGGCAACCGATCAAGTGAGACTAAACCGCTAGATTTATAACATTCATTCAGTTATCACATAACTTTTGTGAATTCCAATTGTTGTATCACATTCCGGATAAACAGAAAATGTTAAACTTTCCGATCGAACAATCGAACACCCGAGTTTTCCCGATACAGATCAACACATGAAACAAGTCTAAAAACATTCAGTTCGTGCCTCAGTACCAACGGTCCAGCCGTAGAAAGGTCAAGCCAACGCCTCACATGTGGCACGCCGTACTGCCCCAAACCCGAAGGTTCAAAGAGCAGTTCAAGACGGTCATATAATCGAGTTAAGGTTTGTTGTCTTCTAGAGGGTCCATCGCGTTACTTGCACTACTTAGAACGTCGTTAAACTGCGGAAAAATCCAACACTTGGAAATTTCCCGACAGGGGAAAAATTTGGTATTAATATCCGGTCGAACTTTTTAACATATTCTAAAATTTATCCGTAAAGCCACATAGACAAAATCTGATACTCCGATCGAAACACCGAATCCCCAAAACAACCCCAGAAAATTCAACTCTTGAATAAATATTAAAAATTCCCAGAAAATCCATCATAAAATAATAAGAGTTACTGTGCAAACAGTGGAGGATGACGTCATCATCTCGCCGCGGAACCGCCGCAGAAGCCAGGCTTCTGCCGCGGTTCCGCCGCGGGTTTTACTGTTCATGAGTCAATTTTTGCGCCGTAATTCTTAGAATTCCCTGCTGAATTTTTTAAGCATTTTTAATCTGGGAAAATCCCAGTTTTTAGAAAAAGTCCAGAGAGCATGGAAATTTTGGGGTTTCGGGCTCGTTCGGGTTTCAAACTTCGTCTACGCATCGCCTAAGGCTCTAGCTAGGCTCTGATACCACTGTAGGGTTCCTAGGCACTCTCAAGAGGTCTCAAAAGGCATCAACCATGCCAATTTCAAATTTTAACGGTGCCGAGAATCCCTAATACGGAACGTTGGCTAGAATTTTAGGCGACAAAGCAAACTAGTTAACACTTAACTACAAGTAAACGGAAATACAACCTTTGTAGATCCGGTCCTCCACCTCCATAGCTCCGCAATGAAGTCTCCTCGCTGTCCAAGTCGAACCCCGGGCTCTAGCGTCGGCTTCATCGGAGAATGGACGGGCTAGGTCATCGACGACGATGCCGAAGATGATCTACGTCGAGGCATCACAAGATCAAGCTCCAACTTCACCAAGTCAAGAAACTTGTGAAGAAAACACACTCTACTACTTGGCAAGAGGTAGAGGATGAAGAAATAGGAAGTGGGTAGACTTTAGAATTGGATTTCTCACTCATTTTCATCAATCACCATTGATGAAGTGAAGGTTTCTTCATTGAAGAAGATGAAGAAGAAGATGATGATGATATGATAAGTATTATTTAAAAAGAAAATAATAAGAATACTTATCATCTCTCAACCATGGTCAAGTGTAGAGAACAAATCAAGTTTAGTGGGAATGGTTAGGGTTAAGCATGAGACAAAATGGTCAAAAAGTCAAAAACTTCATGAAGCTTCAATATACAACAAAGTTAGCCACCATTTTCTCTTCATGATTAATCATTTTCCAAAAAGAATAAATAAATAAATAAATGAATAAAACAAAACCCTAACCATTATCATGTTACCATGGTTTGATCTTTACACAAAAACCCTAGCAAACATGTATCATCAAACATGATACAATCAAGTGCACAAAAGTATATCACATATACAATGCGTACATCCGAGTGAGAAAATCCATCTTAAGTGAACCGATACTAGTTAATGCAAAGTAATATATCAAATAAATAATTATGAATTAAATCATTAAATCAACACTTGATTTAATGATCCGGTCATATCGCATATAACCGACTAATATCAACAGTAACAACTTATCGAATCAACACTTGATCCGATATGCCGGCTATATCGCATATAACCGATCAATGTCACATATCGCGAGAATCGAATACAGTATCACATACTGGTATCATTCTCGGTCCCGCACATATCTCATATGCGCTCCTATTTCGTTTCGCTTGAGCCAGTGTAGGACTCTAAAGACTCGTCAATACGCCGGCAGCAGATGATGGTCATATCAAACACCCACAAGCCGCAAGCGGTCTGCTAAACGTAAAGGCCACCCGGTTATTGGGCGATCAGAAGATCGACGAGCAAGCCCGCTCACACTCCAGTGAATCCAACCAGTAACACTGCCGTACTGTCCGGTCTGATCGTCTGATATGTCGCATATCTCTCCTAGGGGTGGTAAACGTCAGACCCCAATAGCTCGATAAGTCGTGTCGATATGAGGTCTATAACAATTCGAGAAACTACTGGTAACACTTACCAGTAAATTTCAGCAACCCTGGCCAGGGATTTCCTGTTATAGCCAATCGAACACAGCGCAACATCAACCCCCTATACCGGGAGAGACGAATCCCCTCCTATCGCTCATTGCCTCCATGTGATTCGGGACTGTACCCAAAAGCCACCGTTTTGCACGCCTTCTTGGACGTGGTAAGGTGGAAATCAAAGCACAGTGGGAACCACACAAGACTCTATGACGATCTCGGGTCAACAGACTACTCTGTACCAGTGTCACCAGAGAACTGCCATCTGACGTAAGGTATAATACCATCAGGGAGTTCTCGGCGAGTCCGTCCAGTGTACCCAGTCTCTACTGAGCACCCGTATATCTCCTCTGATGTCAAACACCAATGGATATGGGATCATCCAACGCCCATCTGTATGGGTCGAGAAGGTACACGCTAGTCTACTCTGGTATATCGATGCCCTGTCTCGATACACCCACGACTAGGGACTTTCAAGGATGTACTTATGGACTACCATGTCCCCACTAGTATGATCCGCATCATAGTCCAGGTAGTCAAGTACACATCCTAAGGGCTTTACCAACATGTGACAGAGAGACAATCAGTATACACGTTAAGGTAAAGAGCAACCAGATAGCATACTATCATGTCGAGCAAGAAAGTCCTTCCCATATACGTCCCAGCATCCACTACAATATACATCCTATGTACAGTAATGGCCTCTAGGGCTTACATATAACTAACAAATTACACCGTACAACTTCGCCAATCTTTCAGCCAGGCCAGTGTCGGTACTTTGAGGGAGTTTCCCCGTGCTTTCACACGGACCTAATTAAAGTAAATCTCGTTTTCCCAGAGGCGTAACCCCGTTGACACCTTTCTAGACACCTACTCGATCGGCTAATTGTCCTGTGTAAAACTCTCCCAGGAGTAACAATTACTCGCAGTGGGTATCGGGATCCAACTATCTCATAGAAGGTATGCAATCTCATTGTAAATTTCAACACTTGAAATTCCCGATAATATTTTGCCCATAACGTGCTATGACCTTGACGAAAGCCAACAAACCATAGCCCGCTAGTCAAGTTCAACCCGTACATTTCTTGACTGAATTAAACCCACCCGCACGACCCTTGACGAAATCCAACAAAGCCGTACGACTACCCTAATCCAGTCGCATCATATGCAGCATATAGCTACCACACACTACACCTTGACGAAAGCCAACAAATGCAGCACGAATACTATTTACAACTTATCTGAAATGACGGAGGGCTACGACAGGTTTTTCTGAAAACCTATTGCGTAATGAACTTGATATCGTTGTAGAATCATGTGAATTTTGAAATGGAGTGATTTTGTGTATTTTATTAGTTTTGCTAAAGAGGTCACTCCCGGTGAAGGGATCTCGGCTCTTTCCTTATGGAATAAGGTGCAGGATATATCATATATATCACTATGCAAAGCAAAAACTCCAAAAGCAATCAAAAGCAAACCGAGTGTTGTAGCATCTTCCAGTTTTGTCTAAAGAGGTCACTCCCGGTGAAGGGATGTTGGCCCTTTCCTCATCGAATAAGGTGTAGGATATATCATATATATCGCTATGCAAAGAAAAAACTGTAGCTACCCTTTTTGAAAATTTGATTCTACAACATCTTTTAGGTTTATTTTCTTTTATTAATCATATTAATGATGTCCCATCATATAAGTCACATAAACAACACAGATAAATACGTCGTACACTTATGCCATCCGCATTCGCCTCGATGTCCCCTCGTGCACCGTTAGGTTAGGTAACTAACGGCAGAGCGGGGCAGGGCTAGCGCGGGTGTAAAACATAAGTAAGATCTATATAATATATCATATATACTATATACAGTATTTATCACAACATATCAAATGATCACATCACAGATATCGCAGCAGAAGAAAATATATGAAACATTGGATATACTAGGACCTCCGTGTTTTATTTTGAGCCTCTATAAAACATGGATTCCACGGTCGCGATGAATAGCCAAATCCACACCCATAGACCCCTACGAGAGCGGCAAGCAACCCTTCCAATTCTAGAGTTAGGAGACCCGGACTTGACTCCTCGAGTTGGTCTCCCACTGGACTCTAGAACCCGGTTACTTGTGCTCTCCTTCTTGGGTCTATATTAGTGCGGAAAAGTAAATAATATACAAATGGTGACATCAAACTCATCCCGGAAGTGCCCCAATAAAAGAATATTACATACATTTAATTTTACATGAATGAAAATAAAAACCCTCATCTCACATAAAAAATTCCCGGCTATTCAGAAATGCGACGATCTAATATAACATATCCAGCAACACATAACATTACATGTCATCAACGTAAGTAAATGTGCCCATCCCAATTGTCGTTGACATATAGCAACAAAACCGGCGATATCACATATTACACGCACGGTCGCAGAAAAGAAAGTGTAAAACAACAACATTTGGAATCCACAATCTCTTTAGACATCGTAAATCCGAAATATCACATACTTCGCATTTCATGCCAAACTATATGAATTCCACATATTGTATCACATTCCAGATAAAAAGACAGCATTAAAATTTCCGATCGAATAATCAAATACCCAAGATTTCCTTAATAGCTCAACACTTGAGTGGAGTTCAAAAATTCCAGAATACGTCACAGTACCAACGGTCCAGCCGTAGAAGGGTCAAGCCAACGCCTCACATGTGGCACGCCGTACTGCCCCAAACCCTAAGGTTCAAAAGGCAGTTAAAGATGGTCACATAATCGAGTTAAGGTTTGTTGTCTTCTAGAGGGTCCATCGCGTTACATGCACGATTTTCCGAAAGATTTAAACTCAAAGAAAAATTCAACACTTGAAAGTTTTTCGTGTCGGGAAATAATGAGTTGATGATATCCGTTCGAACATTTTAACAGTTTCAAAATATCCGGAAAACATAACGAAATTAAATATTCCGATCGAATCAACGATTACAAAATAAACCACATAACACTCAACACTTGAGTCAGATTAAAAATAACCAGAAAATAGTAACAACAGATACAAGTATTACTGTGCAAACACGTGTCAATAATACCAAAGTACGGCAGCGGAACCGCCGCGGGAAGCAGGTTCCTACCGCGGTTCCACGGCGACTTGATGGTATCATGAGTTTGCTAGTTATATGTATGCCCTAGAGGCCATTACTGTACATAGGATGTATATTGTAGTGGATGCTGGGACATATATAGGGAGGACTTTCTTGCTCGACATGATAGTATGCTATCTGGTTGCACTTTATCTTAACATGTACACTAATTGTCTCTCTGTTACATGTTGGTAAAGCCCTTAGGATGTGTACTTGACTACCTGGACTATGATGCGGATCATACTAGTGGGGACATGGTAGTCCACAAGTACATCCTTCAAGGTCCCTAGTCGTGGGTGTATCGAGACGGGGCATCGATATACCAGAGTAGACTAGCGTATACCTTCTCGACCCATACAGATGGGCGATGGATGATCCCATATCCATTGGTGTTAGATATCAGAGATGATATACGGGTGCTCAGTGGAGACTGGGTACACTGGACGGACTCGCCGAGAACTCCCAGATGGTATTATACCTTACGTCAGATGGCAGTTCTCTGGTGACACTGGTACAGAGTAGTCTGTTAACCGGAGATCGTCATAGAGTCTTGTATGATTCCCACTGTGCTTTGATTTCCACCTTACCACGTCTAAGAGGGCATGCAAAATGGTGGTTTTTGGGTACAGTCCTGAATCACATGGAGGCAATGAGCGATAGGAGGGGATTCGTCTCTCCCGGTATAGGGAGTTGATGTTGCACTGTGTTCGATTGGCTATAACCGGAAATCCCTGGCCAGGGTTGCTGAGATTTACTGGTAAGTGTTACCAGTAGTTTCCTGAACTGTTATAGACCTCATATCGACACGAATTATCGAGCTATTGGGGTCTGACGTTTACCACCCCTAGGCGAGATATGTGACATATCAGACGACGAGACCGGACTGTACGGTAAGTGTTACTGGTTGGATTCACAGGAGTGTGAGCGGGCTTGCTCGTTGATCTTCTGATCGCTCAATACCCGGGTGGCCGTTACGTTTAGCAGACCGCTTGCGGCTTGTGGGTGTTTGATATGATCATCACCTGCCGCCGGCATATTGACGAGTCTTTAGAGTCCTACACAGAGGTTTCCTGGCTCAAGCGAAACGAAATAGGAGCACATATGAGATATGTGCGGGACCGAGAATAATGCGTGTATGTGATACCGTAATCTATTCTCGCGATGATTGTATCGATTGGTTGTTTGCGATATAACCTGGTTATCGAATCGAGGATTGATTCGATAAGTCGATACATTGGATATTAGTCGGTCATATGCGATGTGACCGGATCGTTAAATCAAGTGTTGATTTAATGATTTAATGTATAATTATATTTTTGATATATTACTTTACATTAACTAATATTGGTTCACTTAAGATTACTTTCTCACTTGAATTTGCACATTTTATATATGATATAGTTTTGTGCACTAGTTTATATCATGTTTGATGATACATGCAAACTTGGGTGTGTATGATTAAACCATGATTAAGTTAATGGTTAGGGTTTGATTTACTTATTTATTTATTTCTTTTCATTTATATTTGGACAAGAAATGAAATGGTTGCTACTTTTGTTTTTTGTTGAAGCTTCATGAAGCTTTGAAAGCTTGACCATTTTGTTTCTTTCCTTAACCCTAACCATTCACCTAACCCTAGTTTATTCTCTAAACTTAACCATGGTTGCATTATGATAACCATCACTTGTTTTTCTATTATTGATAATTCTTTTTCTTGCTTCTTCTTCATCTTCTTCATGAAGAGAAGAAACCATGGCTAGAAAATTCTAAGTGATGATTCCAAGTGAGAAATCCAAATCCAAAGTGAACCCACTTCCTATTTCTTCATCCTCTACCACTTGCCATGTACTATAGGGTGTTTTCTTCACAAGTTTCATGACTTGGTGAAGTTGGAGCTTGATCTTGAGTTGCATCGACGTAGATCATCTTCGGCATCGAAATCGACGACCAAGCCCGATCATTTCTCCGATGGAATCAACACTAGAGTCCGAGATCCGATGATCGCAGAGGAGGGACTTCATCATGGAGCTATGGAGATGGAGGACCGGATCTACAAAGGTTGTATTTCCGTTCACTTTAGAGTAAAGTTGTTTGCTCGCATTTGTTATCGCCTAATCTCTAGTTAACGATCAAGTTAGGATTTCTCGGCACCGGAAAAATTTGAAATTGGCATGGTTGATGCCTTGTGGAACCTCTTGAGTGTGCCTAGGAACCCTACAGTGGTATCAGAGCCAGGCTAGAGCTTTAGGCGAAGTGTAGACGAAGTAAGAAGTCCAATCGAACCCGTAAACCCCGACAAAACCCTTCTCTGTACATTTTTCAAAACAGTGGATTTTTGTGAATTAAAAATTCTCTGAAAAACTAGCAGGAAAAACTAAGAATTACTGTGAAGTACGGTCCACTAAGTCATTAATTTGACCGCGGAACCGCGGCGAAACCAGGGGATTTACGGCGGTTCCGCGGCCAAAATTTGGACTTAGTCCCTGAAATTTCATATATTTATTCTTAGGTCCTTTCTTGGGAATTTTTTATGGAATTTTTTTAATTCCACTCAAGTATTGAGTTTTCTAGGGTTTTATTGGGGACTCGTTAATTCGATCGGATAATTTAACTTCGTTTATGTTTTTCCGGATAATTTAGAATATGTTAAAAAGTTCGACTGGATATAAATACCCAATTTTTCCCCTGCCGGAAAATTTCCAAGTGTTGGATTTTTCCGTGGTTTAAGAACGTTCTAAGTAGTGCAAGTAACGCAATGGACCCTCTAGAAGACAACAAACCTTAACTCGATTATGTGACCGTCTTGAACTGCCCTTTTAACCTTAGGGTTTGGGGCAGTACGGCGTGCCACATGTGAGGCGTTGCCTTGACCCTTCTACGGCTGGACCGTTAGTACTGAGGCATGAAGTGAATGTTTTTAAACTTATATCATGTGTTGATCTGTTTTGGGAAAACTTAGGTGTTTGATTGTTCGATCGGAAAGTTTAACATTTTCTATTTATCTAGAATGTGATACAATAATTGGAATTCACAAGTAGTTATGAGATAACTGGATGAATGTTATAAACACAGCACTTTAGTCACACTTGATCGGTTGCCAAGGAATTTTGATGTGATCAAAAGTCCGTCGCAATCACGTAGCGTACGCGGATACTCGCCGAGGAAACTTAACAGACAGCCTCACCCCATAGCCCGACCAAGTGACTGTAGGAGGACCCCGTCGCCGAAAGTTTCCGTTCGGGTGCTCGCGACAGCGGTGTTCCGCCTTGGTGCACTTCGTCGACGGCATCGGGGGTGCGGCCGTCTACTGAAGTTTGCGACGAGCATTCGATCAGGATGTCGGGAATCTTGTTGAATTGCCTGACTTGATATTGAAAAGAGTTTTCGATAATGAGACTAAAATGTGGGGTTTATAATTGTTAGGCATGCGCTGTTTAAGGAATTCATTTGATTGGGCATGCGATGTCTAAAGAGGTTGCGGATTCCAACTGTTGTAGTTTTACACTTTCTTTTCTACGACCGTAAGTTTAATATATGATATCGCCGGTTTCGTTGCTATATGCCAACGACAATTGGGATATGCATGTTTACATACGTTGATGACATGTGATGTTATATGTTGCTGGATATGTTATATTGGATCGTCGCGTTTGAATAGCCGGGGTTTTTTTATGTGAGATGAGTGTTTTTCATTTTCATTCATGTAAAAACTTGTATGTAATATTCTATTATTGGGGCACTTCCAGGTTGCGGAAGATGTCACCGTTTGTATATTATTTACTTTTCCGCACTAGGATAGACCCAAGGAGGAGGGCACAAGTAACTGGGTTCTGAAGTCCAGTGGGAGACCAACTCGAGGAGTCGAGTCCGGGTCTCCTAACTCTAGAATTGGTAGGGTTGCTTGCCGCTCTCGTAGGGGTCTAGGGGTGTGGGATTGGCTATTCATCACGACCGTGGAATCCGTGTTTTATACTGGCTCGTATTGAAAACACGGACGTCCTAGTATATCCAATATTTCATATGATATTTTCTGCTGCGTTATCTGTGATGTGATCATTTGATATGTTCTGTGATAAATACTGTATATAGTATATATGATATATTATATAGATGTTACTTATATTTTACACCCGCGCTAGCCCTGCCCTGCTCTGCCGTTAGTTACTTAACCTAACGGTGCACGAGGGGACATCAAGGCGAATGCGGATGGCATAAGTGTACGTCGTATTTATCTGTGATGTTTAGGTATATTAAATGATGAGACTTCATTAATGTGATTAATAAAAGAAAAGAAAACTAAAATATGTTGTGGAATCGAATTTTCAAAAACAGGTAGCTACAGTTCTTGCTTTGCATCGCGGTGTTCCTTGTAGAACATCCAGCACCTTATTCGATAAGGAAAGGACCGAGATCCCTTCACCGGGAGTGACTCCTTTAGCAATAACTGGCAGATGCTACAACCCTCGGTTTGTCTTTTGATTGCTCCTATAGTTCTTTCTTTTCACAGCGGTATATATGATATATCCAGTACCTTATTCGATGAGGAAAGGGCTGACGATCCCTTCACCAGGAGTGACCCCTTTAGCAAAACTAGAAAAGCCTAAAAAACACTCCATTTTAAAATCATTCGATCCTACAACGATATCAAGTTCATTACGCAATAGGTTTTCAGAAAAACCTGTCGTAGCCCTCCGTCATTTCAGATAAGTCCTGCTTAGTATTCGTGCTGCGTTTGTTGACCTTGTCAAGGCGCAGTGTGCGGTAGCTAATCAGTATTTATCTGCTTATGCATATGATGCAGATTGGGTTAGGGTAGTCATGCGGTCTTGTTGACCCTGTCAAGGGTCATGCGGGTGGGTTTGATTCAATCAAGAAATGACGGGTCGAACTTGATTTGCGGTCTATGGTTTGTTGACCCTGTCAAGGTCATAGACCGTTCGGGGCAAAATATTATCAGGAATTTCAAGTGTTGAAATTTGCAATGAGATTGCATAACTTCTATGAGATAGTTGGATCCCGATACCCGCTGCGAGTAAGAGTTACTCCTAGGAGAGTTTTACACATTACAATTAGCCGATCAAGTAGGTTTCTAGAAAGGTGTCAACGGGGTTACGCCTCTGGGAAAACGAGGTTTACAGTAATTAGGTTCGTGCGAAAGCACGGGGGACCTCCCTCAAAGTACCGACACTGGCCTGGCTGAAAGATTGGCGAACTTGTAGCGTGTAATTAATCCCGGCTAGTCTTTCCTTTTAGGGTTTGAAAGAAGATTTGATAAAAAACAGTGGGAGCCATCCTGATAAGATAAAATAATAACCAATCTATTCTTGCAAGAGTGCACGCTGAGTGTTTTCTTCTCTCTCTCTCCAGGTAGCGACCATATCACGCCTTAATCAAGATAATAATACGGATATTGACCGAACCCGCTTGTTATATTGAGCTGGGGAACGTTGGTCCCGCTCCAACTTATAATTGTTATAAGACAGAGCAAGAAATTGGGGATTACCAGAATTCCTATGCCGCCCAAACGAAGAAAGTGCATATGATGCATCTCCTTCGGGTGTGTTCATTACATAGAACTGTTTCTCTGTATCCTCTACGTCATGGGTATTTGATACCGGATCAGGATCCCAGATATGTAATCTATTATATAGGGCTACAGAAAGGTAGAGAACTGAGAACGGGTGATAAGTTTCATGAGGCAGAAAACGGTGCAAGTGTTGCAGCCAAGTCTGTTGGTCACTGTCACCCTGTATTACTAGAATACATTGATTCTGAACGAATGTTATTAGATACCGAACCTGATATACAAAATAATATCAGTCTCTTTATTAGTAAAGAAGGATATAATTTTGTATTGTTGGATAATGTTTTGAACATTTCCTATATCAAAAGTTGATCGGTTCAGGCACGTTATCAAAAAGCATTGCTGTTCTAAATCAAACTACAGTTCTTAGTATATAGAACACACACAAGAGGAATAGTTAAGAAATGAACGAATCCTTCTTGAGGTATTGTAGACTAGGTCATATCAATGGGACCCGACTAGCTGAAGTTACATACAGATGCATATTTAAATCAGTTTGAATTTACATCTTGTGAAACTTGCCAGTCATGTCACAAGGATAAGATGACCATTGCTCCGTTTACTAGAAACAGAGAAAGAGTTAATGAACTCTTGGGACTGATACATGATGATGTATGTTAGGTCCCCTGTCTACACATGCCAAGACAGGTTCTTTATACTTCATTACATTCTCTGATGAACTCTCAAGATTCAGTCATATGTTCCTGTTGAAACATAGGTCCGAACTTTTTGAGATATTCACAGAATATAAGTTAGAAGTAGAGAACCAAAATACGGGTATAAGTATTATGTCCTATGATGAGATCAGGGCGGAGAATACTTGTGCATAGAATTCTTGGACTATTCTAAAGGAGAATGAGATTCTCTCTCAGCATTATTCCTCCGTATACACCACAGCACGTCGGTGTATCGGGGCGGAGCAGATACACCCTATTCGATATGGTGTGCTCTATGATGAGTACAACTGAGTTACCTTTTTCCTATTGGGTGTTATGCACTTGAGAAGCTGCATACCTATTGAATAGGGTTCGAATCAAATCAGTGCCTACCACTCCATATAAGATATGGAAAGGGAAGAGTCCATATCTTAAGTTTGTTAAGATTTAGGGTTGTCCTGCCTATATCTAAAAGCAAAATCCGGACAAGCTCGAAGCAAGGTCAGTTAGGTACAACTGGAAAGGTTCCGGCTATACAAACTGCATCTAATGATTTGACAGAACCAAAGGATTCAATGGTCCCCGACGAACCTCAGCCTCTCCGCCGATCTGGTAGGGTTCCTCATCCGCCTGAGAGATACTTCGGTTTCTCGATGACAGTGGGAGCGAGGATTGCATCATGAGATGATGACCCAACTAGTTTCTAGCTGGCCATCAGGAGTGGGACTCTGTAAGATTGGCTGGATGCTTAGCGATCTGAAATGGAATCCATGTACACCAACAAAGTATGGACTTTGGTTGCTTTATCTGAAGGGTTAAATCCCCATCAGGAGCAAGTATATCTTGAGAAGATTACTTGGTGCACATGGAAAAGTTGAGACTTTCAAAGCTAGACTTGTTAAAGGTTTGCATCATTGACCAGGTATGGATTATGTTGAAACCTTTTCTTAGGATCTATGCTTCAGTCCATCCAGATCCTACTTGCCACGGCTACATACCATGACTACGATATCTGGTGGTTGGGTGTCATGACAGCTTTTCTAAAATGATGCTTTAGAAGAGAGCGTCTATAAGTACGCAGCCAGAGGGCTTCGTAAACAGTGAGAGCAGCGAAAACGTGTGCAAGTTTCTTTACAGGATGAAGCAGGCATCGCGGAGTTGGAACATCTATTTTGATGAGTTAGTCAAACAGTTTGACATCATCAAAATGGTAGATGAACCTTGTATATACAAAAAGGTAGTAGGGAGTATGGTAGTGATCCTCGTAGAGTACGTGGATGACATACTCTTGATAGGGAAGGAGTTTCCTATGCTACGCTCGGTCAATCTCCGCTTATCACAAGGATTCTCCATATAGGATCAAAGTGATACCTCCTAAATCCTGAGTTTCCATCTATGAGATAGATGTAATTGGATGTTAGGATACTCACTACATGTAGTAAGATGGTATCAATTGATCTTGGGGAGAATCACTGGAAAGGTTCCAGGGTGATAAGGACGACTGAATGTCAGTCACAGGCATTGTCTTTACCCTCAGTAAAGGGACGGTATGTTGGAAGAGTTCCAAGCTAGATACCGTAGCATACTAGATGATAAAGGCTGGATACATCGCTACTTAAGATGCTACCAAAGAGGCAGTCTGGGTGTATATTAGTTCATGAGATGAACTTCGTTCCTCCCATTGTGGGACAATGGAGTTGTGGCTTATGCCAGGAACGTCCGTCCCATCAGTGATCCAGACATATTCTAAGGCAGTATCACCTGATCTTCGAGATGGCTGATCTCCAAGGTGATCGAGGTTAGGAGAGTAGACTCAGAGGACAACACGGCGGATCCACTCACAAAGGCCTTTTTCCAGAGAGAGACTTTTATGGGATGGTTGAGTATGAGATACTGCAACCACTGCTATAGATGGCACGAGTGCAAGTGGGAGATTGTTAGTTATATGTATGCCCTAGAGGCCATTACTGTACATAGGATGTATATTGTAGTGGATGCTGGGACATATATAGGGAGGACTTTCTTGCTCGACATGATAGTATGTTATCTGGTTGCACTTTATCTTAACGTGTACACTGATTGTCTCCCTGTTACATGTTGGTAAAGCCCTTAGGATGTGTACTTGACTACCTAGACTATGATGCGGATCATACTAGTGGGGACATGGTAGTCCACAAGTACATCCTTCAAGGTCCCTAGTCGTGGCTGTATCGAGACGGGGCATCGATATACCAGAGTAGACTAGCTGTCACGACCCGCAGGGTACGGAACGTGACTGGCACTTAAGTTTACGAAACGTCTAAAGGCGTCCGTAAAATAAGTAAGCCAAAAGCCCAGAAAACAAAACCAATTAAGCAAAAGAGTGAAGAAAACCCAAACATTTGAAAGCAAGTTTATCAAATAAGTCATATAAAACCCCTTTTAAAAACAATACTAATTTTTCCGAAAATTTCGGCAGAGTCTCCTTTGTAAATACTGGCCCCCAAAAATGGGTACAACGAGAATATATGTAAAACCAACAAATAAGGCATCCCCAAGCGGGAGCTAGCTCTTCGCCATAAGGCGGTCACAAATCCCACGCAATGTAAATGACAACAAGCATAATAAATCATAATGAAGCATAAGAAAACAACATGTCGACTCAAGTGAGCTCGACCCCAAACTACAGCATAAAAGTACCCAAACCTCACAGTCTCATCTTTAGGTCAAAATACAATAATCTGGTAGAAACAGTAGATGGAGTACACTAGATACAAAGAATATACAAGTGATACAAAATAATAACATAACCCACCTATGAGCAAATCTCGAGCTCAGGCAAAAGAGGCAAAAGACAAGTGCGCCCGCCGCTACTGAACTGACGGAGCGGACCTGCAAAAGACTGTGGCACAACGGGGATGAGTTACCAACTCGTGAGTAATAAATAACATCTACAAAGGCTATCGTATGCATGCACACAAGCATCCTGGCATCTATAATACAGGTATGACTGGATGCACTAGCAGGTGTGTATATAACATCAGTGTACTAATATGTATGCAACATGAATCTCTGAGGTCTCAATAGGTATATATAAGAAATATTTTATCTCTTTTTATTTTTGAAACTCTTTTAGAATGCCAGCATAATGTCAATGAATCGACGAAAATCGGTGTCCAGCAACGACACTCAAAAGCTGTCTCAAATCTCATAAATGTATCTCTGGCCTCAGCCGTCCGGCTGACCCATCTCAAATATCAATATCTTATCATCTAGCGGCCACGGTCGGTATCCTCTGGATATCCGCCGTCCCAAACAGTCACCGGTAGGTAATCCGTCCCCTGCCAGGCTCAACGTCATCACCACATTCCTTTTGCCCCGGGGTACCTTACCGGGCCCACCATGTACCCGTGCCGGTTCCTCCACTCCTCGACAAGGATTTCCAAATCCACAGCAAACTCATGGTGGACGACACTTACATTACTAGAAAACCGCAATTTACATATTTTAAAAATATAATAAGTTTAGAAATTTTGCGGCTATCCCCCGAAATCCAGCAATATCATAAAATCTCAAGAAATCCTCATAAGTGCAGATATCAATGATAATGAATGCGTATGATATCAATAATCAAGTTGCGATGTGTGATTAATGTATTAAGCATGAACAATTAATATGATGAAGTTCATGCACATGAATAGCAATACTACGGTTTCATTTTTAAGGAATTAAAGACAATAGTACCAGTTTAAGTATCAATTAGTAAAAGGTTTCAATTTAAAAGTTATCTACTGTGGTGGCATGGCAATTACCAGGGTGTGTGTGTAAACATGAATAGTGCTCGTGCTGCATATAAAAACCTGGTAATGGTGCATGTGTCCTACAATTGAGTTTGCGTAGATGGATATAACATATTGATCTAATTGCAGCAATTATCATGCCAGTATTATTATTCTAATGTCACAAGTGATTATCCAATTTACTATTTTCCAGTTTACTAAATCTATCGGGCGACTTGCGCCATCCAAACGATCGTCCCCCGTAGATGTTAAATCTACTTACCGGAATCCCTGGCTAGCTGTGTCCAATCACCGCCTTTCCCTTTCGCGCCGCGTCTGACGTTTCCGCGACCGAACCTGGAATTTACATCAGTACCAAATATAAGGTTACATATCAAGAACGACGCAAAACCCCAACGAAACAACTAAAGTTCGCTAGCTAGGTACAACGTGCACAAAGTGCGCGGACACACGCGAAAATCGCAAAAACTGCCGAAAACGCCGATTTGGGTCACCCGGCAAAACTAAAACCCGACTACCCAAAAACCGCACTCACGCATCCTAAAAGTCGCAGGACAAGCCATTACAATCATCAAGATATCAAAAATAATTCATCACATAACTTTTATAAAAATCTAGTAAGCAGAAATTGCAATTTGATGCAAACATCGACAATTTAGCGACAAAGTCAACACCACCCAACACCAACATCCAAACTAACCAAATAGCTAGCCAATACACTAATTTTAAACCATCAACTATGCTTAAAAAACCTAATTTCCATAAACAAAACCTTCTCTTGATTTTTGTAATTAGCAAACATAAACCAAACTATATATGAAAAACCTTAATTTAACACTAGATTTTAGCCTAATAAGCAAGTTAACCACTTAGATTAAGGTTAGCAAAACACTAGATAGCAAATTAGGTTTAATCAATTAAATAATGCTTTCTAAAACTTAATCCACTCGCTAATCAAGCTTCACAAACCAATTCCATATAAAAACCCTCTCTTGAAAATCCTAAAAAGCAATTTCACACTTCTAAATTTAACCAAATTAGCATAATTGAAAACTAAATCAACAAGATAACTATATGGATTAGTTAATTAACAACTAGATTAACTATAAAACAACTTAATTAACCACCATGGTTCAAAACCCTAGTTTATTACAACCATTAACTAAAAGAAACTATATTAGGATTAACACTAAAATTAACACTAAACAACTAGATTAAGGAATTCTAACCATAACAACATAAAAGAGTAGAATTTATACCACAAGATCTATGGATCTAGCATGATAATTTGCCTCTAAAATTGCCTCCTTTCCACATGATTTCAACTAAATTAGGCTTGAGAAGAGGTAGCACAAGGATTTGTTTTGGTTTTGAAAACAAATTTGTGGATTTATATGGATTTTTGTAGCAACCTTTGAAGAATTGTTTGAAGAAGATGAAAGAAAAGAGATGGAGAGGGGGCTGCTGTGATTCTCGGCCTGAAGAGGGAGTGGGGGATGGTGTGGGGTGAGTGGGCAAGTAGGGAAAGTCAAGGGTCAAGTTCCAAAGTCAAATGCACCATACTTTGTCCAATATATTTAAAATAAATCCATAAACAACCCCAATTTCACACAAGAAAGCAACCAAAGAAAGGAGCCCAGAATTTTCTGGTCTCACACAAGGTGGGGCTGTCCTAGGGCTGAGGAAAAAGAGAGAGGGGTTTTACAAAAGAAATTTTATGCAAAAAGGCCCCCTACAACTCAAAAATTGCAAGTTTTAGCTCAAAATTCAATAAATTCGTTTCATAACATAAAAATTTGTTAAAAATCAAAATAAATTACTAAAAATTCATGTTATCACTAGATTATAATTATCATAATTTTAGAGATTAAAATTAGCCCGGAAAAATTTGTATTTATCGCTTATTTAATGTATTTTCTTACCGGCTTAAAATAATATTAAAAAAATGAAAAATAGGGAAAAAATTTTAAATGACCAAAATTTCATAAATAACTCATTAGCTACTAAAAACAAGCAATTACCTATCCATTTAAGGTATAATTAGCCCTAAACTGCAAAAAATCGAGAAAGACGGTTTTCGGAAAAATACCGAATTTTCACCGAATTTCAAGAAAACACCAAAACGACTTTTCAAGACGCTACAATCTTCCCCCCTTAAAGAAATTCGGTCCCCGAATTTAAAAATATAGCTACGCGTACCTTCAAAGAGATGGGGATATTTCTTCCTCATCTCGCCCTCGGTCTCCCAGGTAACCTCCTCGCTGCTCGGGCTACGCCAAAGGACCTTGACGGTTGGTATAACCTTCGACCTCAACTTCTTCACCTGCCGATCCAGGATGGCCACCGGCTGCTCTGCAAAAGAAAGGTCGCGCTCTAGCTGGACTGTCGGGTGCTGAATCGCATGCGAAGGGTCGTGAAGGTACTTACGGAGCATCGAAACATGGAAGACGGGGTGAACATCGGGAAAGCTGGGAGGAAGAGCCAAACGATATGCAACAGCGCCAACCCACTCGAGGATCTCGAAGGGACCTACGAATCTAGGGCTAAGCTTCCCCTTTCGTCCAAAACGCATCACGCCCTTCATCGGAGAGACCCTCAGAAAAACATGGTCGCCAATTGCGAACTCTAATCTGCGACGGCGCCTGTCTGTATAGGATTTCTGCCTGCTCTGAGCCGCTCTCATCCGGTCTCGGATCAACGGTATCTTCAATGTCGTCTCCTCAACAAGCTGCGGCCCCAAAATACTGCTCTCGCTGAGCTCTGTCAAACAAACGGGCAATCTGCATCTCCTCCCATACAATGCCTCGAAAGGTGCCATCTGAATAGTATCCTGGAAGCTGTTGTTGTAGGAGAACTCCACTAGAGGTAAATGACGATCCCAGCTACCACCAAAGTCTAAAACGCACGCTCTGAGCATGTCCTCGAGAGTCTGAATGGTCCGCTCTGACTGTCCGTCTGTCTGCGGATGAAACGCTGTGCTGAAGCTCAAACGAGTGCCCAAAGCCTCCTGAAGTCTCTGCCAAAGTCGGCTGGTGAACTGAGTGCCTCGATCTGACACGATACAAGTCGGTACGCCATGTAGTCGCACGATCTCGTCAATATAGAGCTGAGCATACTGAGCGAAGCTGAAAGTCGTCTTCACCGGAAGAAAGTGAGCCGCTTTCGTCAATCTATCCACGATCACCCAGATGGAGTCGTACCCTCGACTGGTCCTGGGTAGACCCACAACGAAGTCCATCGAAATCTGCTCCCGTTTCCACTCTGGAATGGGTAACGGCTGTAGCTCTCCCGCGGGCCTCTGGTGCTCGGCCTTGACTTGCTGACAAGTCAGGCATCTCGAAACGAACTCCGCAATGTCCCTCTTCATCCCGTCCCACCAGTAGGTCTCTCTCATATCATGGTACATCTTGGTGGAACCGGGGTGGACACTATACACTGATCGGTGTGCCTCCTCAAGAATGTCGCGCCGCAATCCATCAGCCTCTGGTACGCACAGTCTAGATCCATATCGTAAAATCCCCTGATCGTCAACCACGAACTCGGAAAATCTTCCCTGTCCCATCTGTGCCATGATCTCTGAGCAACGGTCGTCACTGCGCTGGGCCTCATATACACGGTCAAGCAACTGTGGGCGTGCACGAACATGCGCGAGCTGTCCCCCTGTCTGAGTGAACTCGAACTCAACTCGGCTGTCGCATAACATCTGCCAATCTGCTGACGACTGCCTCTGAACTGCGCGCAAAAAGGATAGACTACCCCCGGGCCTCCTACTCAACGCATCTGCCACCACATTTGCCTTGCCGGGGTGATATAAGATCTCGCAGTCGTAGTCTTTCACCAACTCTATCCAACGACGCTGTCTGAGGTTCAGGTCTCGCTGCTGAAATATGTACTTTAAGCTCTTGTGATCGGTGAATATCTGACACGACTCGCCGTAAAGGTAATGTCGCCAAATCTTCAGTGCAAAGACCACTGCAGCCATCTCCAAATCATGAGTGGGGTAGTTCTGTTCATGCTTCTTCAACTGCCGAGAAGCATAAGCGATCACCCGGCCATGCTGCATCAATACGCATCCTAATCCCACTCGCGAAGCATCACAGTAGACAACAAATCCGCCTGATCCCGAAGGTAAAGATAATACCGGCGCCGTAGTCAAACAAGTCCGTAGCTGCTGAAAACTGCGCTCGCACTCCTCTGTCCAAACGAAAGGAACTCCCTTCCGGGTCAAACTGGTCAACGGTGCAGCTATACGGGAGAAGTCCTGAACAAAACGCCTGTAGTAGCCCGCCAGGCCTAGAAAACTACGAATCTCAGTAACCGATGTAGGTCGGGGCCACTGCTGAACAGCCTCAATCTTCTTCGGGTCCACACAAATGCCGTCTCTCGTAACCACGTGACCCAAGAATCCGACGCTATCCAGCCAGAATGCACACTTGGAAAACTTCGCGAACAGCCGGTGCTCCCTCAGAGTCTGTAACGTAATCCGCAAGTGCTGCTCGTGCTCCTCTCTGCTCCGGGAGTACACCAAGATATCGTCGATAAACACGATGATGAACAAGTCAAGATACGGCCTGAATGTACGGTTCATCAAATCCATGAATGCTGCTGGGGCGTTGGTGAGTCCGAACGACATCACCAAAAACTCGTAGTGGCCATAGCGTGTACGGAAAGCTGTCCTCGGTATATCCTCCTGTCGAACTCGCAGCTGATGGTATCCTGATCGCAAGTCGATCCTCGAAAAATACCCCGCACCCTGAAGCTGGTCGAACAAATCATCAATGCGCGGCAACGGATATCTGTTCCGAACGGTAACTTTGTTCAGCTGGCGGTAGTCGATACATAAGCGCAAACTTCCATCCTTCTTCTTGACAAACAGGACCGGAGCACCCCACGGATAAACACTCGGTCGAATAAGCCCCTTCTCCAACAAATCCTGCAACTGATCCTTCAGCTCTCGAAGCTCTGCCGGGGCCATCCGATAAGGCGGTATAGAAATAGGCCCCGAACCGGGAATCAAATCAATGCAGAACTCAACATCGCGCTCAGGCGGTAGCCCAGGTAGCTCATCAGGGAAAACATCAGGGAACTCACAAACTACCGGGACCCGGTCCAACGGAACCTTTGCAGCTTGCGTATCACAAACAAACGCTAAGAATCCCTGACATCCCTTCCGCAAGAGCTGACCAGCGCGAAGAGATGAAATTAAGCTGGGAAGGGTGACACTGCGGTCTTCCTGAATAACAAGGACTGGCTCTCCCGGAAAGCTAAATCTGACTGCCTTCTCACGGCAGTCCACCGAAACATAACAAGTGGCTAGCCAATCCATGCCCAGAAGCACATCAAAGTCCAACATATCGAGGAGTATCAAATCAACTGATGAATCCCTCTCCCCGATACGAACGGAACACAAACGAAATACAAACCGAGCGACAAACGACTCGCCTACCGGAGTAACAACAACAAGCGGCTGATCTAAAGACGACTCACGGCCCAACATCGGTGCAAAGTGTGTAGATACGTACGAATGTGTGGAACCTGGGTCGAATAATACCCGTGCGTCGAAAGAACAAACTGGCAAAGTACCTGTCACAACGGCATTGGATGCCTGCGCATCCTGCGGTGTCAAAGCAAAAACTCGGGCCTGTCCTCCACCGATAGCGGGCTGACCTCGGCCTCTGCCTCCTCGTCCTCTCTGAACAGGACCGCCGCGTCCACGGCCTCTCGGTGCACCTAACTGGCGTGGAGCATCGCCTGGAGTAGGAAGTAGGGCACTCTGAGGAGGGGGTGGTGATGGTGGTAGGGTCACATGCGGAACTGTCGCTGCTCCCTGTCGTCTCACTGGACAGTCTCTGACAAGATGGTGCAGACTCCCGCACCCAAAACATCCTGGCGACGGCTGCTGCCCCTGGGGATAAGAACCATATAACTGTCCCCGCCCAAATCCTCTGCTAGGCCTATCTCTCGGAAAGAATCTGGCGCGCTGCCTCTGAGGCGGTACATCGGTGCGCATCCTCTTCGGCCCAGAAACGGCCGAAGTCCGTGATATGCGTGCCTCCATCCGCAATGTCGTATCCATAGCAGCTGAATAAGTGTCGTAGTGCTGGGCGCCAATGGCAAGATATAGCTGGGCATCAAGTCCCGTACGAACCTCTTCACCATCTTCTCTTCGGTATCCACCAAATACTGAGCATATCGGTATAACTGTGTAAACTGGATATCATACTCAGACACCGTCGTCCCAGGTGTCTTGACTAAGGCCTCGAAGCTACGAGCTCTGGCGTCACGAACGCTCTCTGGAAGGAAACGGGCTAGAAAGACCGCTGTAAACTCGGCCCAAGTCATAGGCGGTAGACCTGCAGCTCGACCTCTCAAGACTGACTCCCACCATGTCTGCGCGAGACCCTCTAGTCGGAAACTCGCAAGCTCTACCCATCGATCATCCGAACATCTCAGCGAACGGCAGATCCTGGCTAAACTGTCAAGGAACGTCTATGGGTCCTCCGCTGCCTCGGTGCCGGTGAATACTGGAGGTCTCAGCCTCATGAAATCCTGTAGTGAAACCGGAATGGCCATGGTGGTAGTAGTAGGAGCAGGTATCATGGTCGTCTGTGATGTAGTAGGTACGTCATCTGGCCTCGGCGTACGACTGGCTGCAACTAGGGATCCTACCATCTGACGTAGCTCCTGCATACCTCCCATCATCTGTCGCAACTCCTCCATACCGGTCTCGAGCCTATCCATACGGCCTGGGGAAGGTGGATCGGTCTATCCCCGCGGCGTAGGCATACCACCCTGCTCAGTCCTAGTCTCGGACGAGCCAGCTCGAATCTCGTCTCAGGCGGCAGCCCTCTGGGCCCTCGTAGCCTTCGGCGGCATAGTGGCTGTTATAGGAAAACGGATAGTAAGGACGGTGCAATAGGATCATAGGATACACGGAATTGAAGAAGGAATTTTTCAAGCAAGTATATCCTAAAGTCACTTAGGCGGAGTACCGTATCGTAAGTATGCCGCGGACATACGCACGCTACGTTACCCTGCTTAAGTCACTTACTCCATCTACCAAGGGTCATCCTACACTCACAAAGGTAAAACCTATCGCTCTGATACCAACTTTGTCACGACCCGCAGGGTACGGAACGTGACTGGCACTTAAGTTTACGAAACGTCTAAAGGCGTCGGTAAAATAAGTAAGCCAAAAGCCCAGAAAACAAAACCAATTAAGCAAAAGAGTGAAGAAAACCCAAACATTTGAAAGCAAGTTTATCAAATAAGTCATATAAAACCCCTTTTAAAAACAATACTAATTTTTCCGAAAATTTCGGCAGAGTCTCCTTTGTAAATACTGGCCCCCAAAAATGGGTACAACGAGAATATATGTAAAACCAACAAATAAGGCATCCCCAAGCGGGAGCTAGCTCTTCGCCATAAGGCGGTCACAAATCCCACGCAATGTAAATGACAACAAGCATAATAAATCATAATGAAGCATAAGAAAACAACATGTCGACTCAAGTGAGCTCGACCCCAAACTACAGCATAAAAGTCCCCAAACCTCACAGTCTCATCTCTAGGTCAAAATACAATAATCTGGTAGAAACAGTAGATGGAGTACACTAGATACAAAGAATATACAAGTGGTACAAAATAATAACATAACCCACCTATGAGCAAATCTCGAGCTCAGGCAAAAGAGGCAAAAGACAAGTGCGCCCGCCGCTACTGAACTGACGGAGCGGACATGCAAAAGACTGTGGCACAACGGGGGTGAGTTGCCAACTCGTGAGTAATAAATAACATCTACAAAGGCTATCGTATGCATGCACACAAGCATCCTGGCATCTATAATACAGGTATGACTGGATGCACTAGCAGGTGTGTATATAACATCAGTGTACTAATATGTATGCAACATGAATCTCTGAGGTCTCAATAGGTATATATAAGAAATATTTTATCTCTTTTTGTTTTTGAAACTCTTTTAGAATGCCAGCATAATGTCAATGAATCGACGAAAATCGGTGTCCAGCAACGACACTCAAAAGCTGTCTCAAATCTCATAAATGTATCTCTGGCCTCAGCCGTCCGGCTGACCCATCTCAAATATCAATATCTCATCATCTAGCGGCCACGGTCGGTATCCTCTGGATATCCGCCGTCCCAAACAGTCACCGGTAGGTAATCCATCCCCTGCCAGGCTCAACGTCATCACCACATTCCTCTTGCCCCGGGGTACCTTACCGGGCCCACCATGTACCCGTGCCGGTTCCTCCACTCCTCGACAAGGATTTCCAAATCCACAGCAAACTCATGGTGGACGACACTTACATCACTAGAAAACCGCAATTTACATATTTTAAAAATATAATAAGTTTAGAAATTTTGCGGCTTTCCCCCGAAATCCAGCAATATCATAAAATCTCAAGAAATCTTCATAAGTGCATATATCAATGATAATGAATGCGTATGATATCAATAATCAAGTTGCGATGTGTGATTAATGTATTAAGCATGAACAATTAATATGATGAAGTTCATGCACATGAATAGCAATACTACGGTTTCATTTTTAAGGAATTAAAGACAATAGTACCAGTTTAAGTATCAATTAGTAAAAGGTTTCAATTTAAAAGTTATCTACTGTGGTTGCATGGCAATTACCAGGGTGTGTGTGTAAACATGAATAGTGCTCGTGCTGCATATAAAAACCTGGTAATGGTGCATGTGTCCTACAATTGAGTTTGCGTAGATGGATATAACATATTGATCTAATTGCAGCAATTATCATGCCAGTATTATTATTCTAATGTCACAAGTGATTATCCAATTTACTATTTTCCAGTTTACTAAATCTATCGGGCGACTTACGCCATCCAAACGATCGTCCCCCGTTGATGTTAAATCTACTCACCGGAATCCCTGGCTAGCTGTGTCCAATCACCGCCTTTCCCTTTCGCGCCGCGTCTGACGTTTCCGCGACCGAACCTGGAATTTACATCAGTACCAAATATAAGGTTACATATCAAGAACGACGCAAAACCCCAACGAAACAACTAAAGTTCGCTAGCTAGGTACAACGTGCACAAAGTGCGCGGACACACGCGAAAATCGCAAAAACTGCCGAAAACGCCGATTTGGGTCACCCGGCAAAACTAAAACCCGACTACCCAAAAACCGCACTCACGCATCCTAAAAGTCGCAGGACAAGCCATTACAATCATCAAGATATCAAAAATAATTCATCACATAACTTTTATAAAAATCTAGTAAGCAGAAATTGCAAATTTGATGCAAACATCGACAATTTAGCGACAAAGTCAACACCACCCAACACCAACATCCAAACTAACCAAATAGCTAGCCAATACACTAATTTTAAACCATCAACTATGCTTAAAAAACCTAATTTCCATAAACAAAACCTTCTCTTGATTTTTGTAATTAGCAAACATAAACCAAACTATATATGAAAAACCTTAATTTAACACTAGATTTTAGCCTAATAAGCAAGTTAACCACTTAGATTAAGGTTAGCAAAACACTAGATAGCAAATTAGGTTTAATCAATTAAATAATGCTTTCTAAAACTTAATCCACTCGCTAATCAAGCTTCACAAACCAATTCCATATAAAAACCCTCTCTTGAAAATCCTAAAAAGCAATTTCACACTTCTAAATTTAACCAAATTAGCATAATTGAAAACTACATCAACAAGATAACTATATGGATTAGTTAATTAACCACTAGATTAACTATAAAACAACTTAATTAACCACCATGGTTCAAAACCCTAGTTTATTACAACCATTAACTAAAAGAAACTATATTAGGATTAACACTAAAATTAACACTAAACAACTAGATTAAGGAATTC
Source organism: Agapanthus africanus (assembly GCA_030015575.1). Taxonomy (NCBI): domain Eukaryota; kingdom Viridiplantae; phylum Streptophyta; class Magnoliopsida; order Asparagales; family Amaryllidaceae; genus Agapanthus; species Agapanthus africanus. The sequence continues at coordinate 102,011,286 of JASDDO010000006.1, forward strand.
TAACCATAACAACATAAAAGAGTAGAATTTATACCACAAGATCTATGGATCTAGCATGATAATTTGCCTCTAAAATTGCCTCCTTTCCACATGATTTCAACTAAATTAGGCTTGAGAAGAGGTAGCACAAGGATTTGTTTTGGTTTTGAAAACAAATTTGTGGATTTATATGGATTTTTGTAGCAACCTTTGAAGAATTGTTTGAAGAAGATGAAAGAAAAGAGATGGAGAGGGGGCTGCTGTGATTCTCGGCCTGAAGAGGGAGTGGGGGATGGTGTGGGGTGAGTGGGCAAGTAGGGAAAGTCAAGGGTCAAGTTCCAAAGTCAAATGCACCATACTTTGTCCAATATATTTAAAATAAATCCATAAACAACCCCAATTTCACACAAGAAAGCAACCAAAGAAAGGAGCCCAGAATTTTCTGGTCTCACACAAGGTGGGGCTGTCCTAGGGCTGAGGAAAAAGAGAGAGGGGTTTTACAAAAGAAATTTTATGCAAAAAGGCCCCCTACAACTCAAAAATTGCAAGTTTTAGCTCAAAATTCAATAAATTCGTTTCATAACATAAAAATTTGTTAAAAATCAAAATAAATTACTAAAAATTCATGTTATCACTAGATTATAATTATCATAATTTTAGAGATTAAAATTAGCCCGGAAAAATTTGTATTTATCGCTTATTTAATGTATTTTCTTACCGGCTTAAAATAATATTAAAAAAATGAAAAATAGGGAAAAAATTTTAAATATCCAAAATTTCATAAATAACTCATTAGCTACTAAAAACAAGCAATTACCTATCCATTTAAGGTATAATTAGCCCTAAACTGCAAAACATCGAGAAAGACGGTTTTCGGAAAAATACCGAATTTTCACCGAATTTCAAGAAAACACCAAAACGACTTTTCAAGACGCTACACTAGCGTATGCTTTCTCGACCCATACAGATGGGCGATGGATGATCCCATATCCATTGGTGTTTGACATCAGAGATGATATACGGGTGCTCAGTGGAGACTGGGTACACTGGACGGACTCGCCGAGAACTCCCAGATGGTATTATACCTTATGTCAGATGGCAGTTCTCTGGTGACACTGGTACAGAGTAGTCTGTTGACCCGAGATCGTCATAGAGTCTTGTGTGATTCCCACTGTGTTTTGATTTCCACCTTACCATGTCCAAGAGGGTGTGCAAAACGGTGGTTTTTGGGTACAGTCCTGAATCACATGGAGGCAATGAGCGATAGGAGGGGATTCGTCTCTCCCGGTATAGGGAGTTGATGTTGCACTGTGTTTGATTGGCTATAACCGGAAATCCCTGGCCAGGGTTGCTGAGATTTACTGGTAAGTGTTACCTGTAGTTTCTCGAACGGTTATAGACCTCATATCGACACGAATTATCGAGCTATTGGGGTCTGACGTTTACCACCCCTAGGCGAGATATGTGACATATCAGACGACGAGACCGGACTGTACGGTAAGTGTTACTGGTTGGATTCACAGGAGTGTGAGCGGGCTTGCTCGTTGATCTTCTGTTCGCTCAATACCCGGGTGGCCGTTACGTTTAGCAGACCGCTTGCGGCTTGTGGGTGTTTGATATGATCATCACCTGCTGCCGGTGTATAGACGAGTCTTTAGAGTCCTACACAGAGATTTCCTGGCTCAAGCAAAACGAAATAAGAGCGCATATGAGATATGTGCGGGATCGAGAATAATGCATGTATGTGATACCGTATTCTATTCTCGCAATGATTGTATCGATTGGTTGTATGCGATATAACCTGGTTATCGAATCGAGGATTGATTCGATAAATCAATACATTGGATATTAGTCGGTCATATGCGATGTGACCGGATCGTTAAATCAAGTGTTGATTTAATGATTTAATGTATAATTATATATTTGATATATTACTTTACATTAACTAATATTGGTTCACTTAAGATTACTTTCTCACTTGAATGTGCACATTGTATATATGATATAGTTTTGTGCACTAGTTTGTATCATGTTTGACGATACATGCAAACTTGGGTGTGTATGATTAAACCATGATTAAGTTAATGGTTAGGGTTTGATTTACTTATTTATTTATTTCTTTTCATTTATATTTGGACAAGAAATGAAATGGTTGCTACTTTTGTTTTTTGTTGAAGCTTCATGAAGCTTTGAAAGCTTGACCATTTTGTTTCTTTCTTTAACTCTAACCATTCACCTAACCCTAGTTTATTCTCTAAACTTAACCATGGTTGCATTATGATAACCATCACTTGTTTTTCTATTATTGATAATTCTTTTTCTTTCTTCTTCTTCATCTTCTTCATGAAGTGAAGAAACCATGGCTAGAAAATTCTAAGTGATGATTCCAAGTGAGAAATCCAAATCCAAAGTGAACCCACTTCCTATTTCTTCATCCTCTAGCACTTGCCATGTAGTATAGGGTGTTTTCTTCACAAGTTTCATGACTTGGTGAAGTTGGAGCTTGATCTTGAGTTTCCTCGACGTAGATCATCTTCGGCATCGAAGTCGACGACCTAGCCCGATCATTTCTCCGATGGAATCAACACTAGAGTCCGAGATCCGATGATCGCAGAGGAGGGACTTCATCATGGAGCTATGGAGGTGGAGGACCGGATCTACAAAGTTTGTATTTCCGTTCACTTTAGAGTAAAGTTGTTTGCTCGAATTTGTTATCGCCTAATCTCTAGTTAACGATCTAGTTAGGGTTTTCGGCACCGGAAAAATTTGAAATTGGCATGGTTGATGCCTTGTGGAACCTCTTGAGTGTGCCTAAGAACCCTACAGAGTTCGTATTTCATGGTAATTCTTAGAATTCCCTGCTCATTTTTTTAGGTATTTTTAATTCTGAAAAATCACAGTTTTTAGAAATTGTCCAGAGAGGGGTTTAAATTTGCGTTTCGGGTTTCGATCGAGGTTTTAACTCCGTATACAAGTCGCCTAATGCTCTATCTAGGCTCTGATACTACTGTAGGGTTACTAGGCACTCTAATAAAGTTCTACTATGCATCAACCATGCCCGTTTAAAATTTTAGCTGTGCTGAATAACCCTAAACAAGATCGTTGCTAGATAATTAGGGTTTCACATGCAAGTTATCAGCATCTACAACTAAGTGAATACGAAATACAACCTTTGTAGATCGGTCCTTCACTACTTTAGCTCCTTGTTGAAGTCCCTTCGCTTCGATCGTGGTTCTCCCGGACTCTTGCATGGCTTCACGAGGCTAAACGAGCGTCCTTGCTTGAAGTCTTCGAGGCCGAAGATGATCTACGTCGAGGGGATGCCAACTCAAGCTTCTACTTCACTAACTAGAGAATTAGTGAAGCAAACACCCTAAACTAAAGTGCTAGTCTAGTAGAGGATGGAGAAATAGGAAGTGGGTTCACTTTAGAATTTAGTTTCTCACAATGTTTCTCACTTTGGATCAAACCCTAGAGAGCTTTTTAGCTCAAGGAAGAAGATGAAGAAAATAAAATGAGAAGAGATAATGATCAAGTGAGAAAGCTAACCATGGTGAGTGAGTATCATATACTCACTCATGTAGAGACATAACCATGGATAATCCTTATAATTGGGTTAACAAATATCCATAGTAAAAACAAACTTAGTGGACTTAGTCAATGCATCTACAAGCTTCCACAAGCTTCATGCATTTTGCTAATCCTCCACTAATTTTGTAATTACTTTAAATATTAAAACCCAACATAAATAAATAGCATGGTGTAAGTCTCATACACCCAAGTCATGTGTATCATCAACCATGATACAAAAAAAAACACAATTTTAATATATATCACATATATATTAAAGTTGTGCACTTGTGAGAAAAATCCTTAGGTGAACAAGTGTTAGTTAATGTAAACTAGTATATCTAATATACAATTATACACTAAATTATTAAATCAACACTTGACTTAATAATCCGATCATATCACATATAACCGACTAACATCCATTGTATCGACTTATCAAATCAACACTTGATTCGATAACCCGGCTATATCATATATAACCGATCGATACAAAAAGTCACGAGAATAGAATACGGTATCACATAAACGCATTATTCTCGATCCCTCACATATCACATACGTGCTCCTATTTTGTTTTGCCTGAGGCAGTAAAACCTCTATGTAGGACTCTAAAGACTCGTCAATACGTCGGCAGTAGGTGATGATCACATCAAGCACCCACAAGCTGTCAGCGGTACTAGTTGGAAGTAACGGCTGTAAGTCCACGTTGCTCACCCCGGTTCTTACGGGGAGGCGGAAATGGCGAAAAACAATAAAATTAGCGCAAAGGCAACATGGACTAAAAGCCGGATCTTTGCTAAACTAGAAACTAACAAACTACTAGAGGCTTTAAATACTATGCCGTAGATATTATACCTCATGAAACCAGTCCTTCGGGTTTTCATTCCGCTGTCCCGCTCGTCCGTCCAAGCTCCAAGGTACGATCCGGATCTTGGTCACCTCCGCGGGCTCCTTGAGTCGAAGACGATCCACCCGAGAGTTGTACACCGAGCTCCACCTCAAGCCGAGGCAACTAGGGCAACAAGATCGCTAGTCTATATGCCATAGGTTGTGTAGAAGAGAAAGATGGAAGTGTTTGTCTATGAGGATTCTTTTTCTCTCAACACATGAGATCCAAAGAATTTATCAAGAGGAGGAAGAAGGAGGTGCTAGCAACCATGAGAGATTTTCTTTTCTTCTCACAAGAACAAGAGAGAGAAATGAAAATGAATTATGAGCTAAAGAAATGAACCATGGTTGCAATAATGCAAAACTATCATCATTACAAACCCTTTCATGATAAAGTTGATGGTTACTAATTGAAATGACCATTTTCATAATCTATAAAATAAAAAGAAATCCAAAGAAGAGTGTAGACCTCTCATGAAGGTCAATGGTCAACTCCGGTCAACGGGTCAACAAAGTCAAGAGAGGTCATGGTGGTCAAATGGTCAATGCAATTAGCCATCACTAAACTATCACTAAAAGGATTAGTAAACAATGTCTCCGGCTCATAATGGTTTTGACCAAACGAATTGTCAAAACCCTAATGAGTCTGCCACATAACGGTTTTGGCTCAACCAACTGCCAAAACCCTAATGGGGCACCTCCTCCTTTATCGCTCCTCAAAACTGTGCATACACACCCGCATCCGCATTCCGTAGAATGCAAATGCACAGAAGACAAAACAAATCCATCCATGCAATACTAGGATCTGGCTTAAATCAAAGCCTACTAGTATTGCCTTCCCGAACAGCATACGCACACAAGTGCACGTAAGTGATCGTAACCCTGTCGTAAAACCATACGACCTCTACACGTTTTTCTCAGTGCAGGGAAACTCTCTGTGTGGGACTCTAAAGACTCGACACTACGCTGGCAGTGGGTTTAACCATAGACCGCAAGCGGCACTAGCTGTACGCAACGGTCCCCAGGTAGATGTCGATAAGAAGGCCGATGAGGTAAACCCATTCGAACTCCTACTGAGCCTGTATGTGACAATCTCCATACAGTCCGGTCTGTTCGTCTGATACATCGCATGGCGGGCCTAGGGGGGTGGTGAACGTCAGTCCCCTAATAGCGGTACAAGTCGTGTCGGAGTGTAGCCCAGAACACTTTGAGATAACACTGGAAACCTACCAGTATATCTCGCTTGCCCTGGCCAGGGACTACTCGTGGAATGGCTCTCCTAGACACAACGCGATGTCAACCCCCAATATCGGGAGAGACGAATCATGTCTAACCGTCACTGCCTCCAAGTGCTTCGGGACTGCACCCAACTACTACCTGTTTGCACGACTCCTTTGAGCCGTGGTAGGGTAGTAATCTAAGTACTGTGGGAACACACTCGAAGTGAAGTGACAGAGTCAAGTCAGCGGACTAAGCTGTACTCATGTCACCTGGGAACTGATAACTGACGATAGGTATAATACCAACCATCAGTTCCCGACGAGTCCTGTCCAGTGTACTCGTAACCTAACGAGCACCCGCATACTATCTCCAGTACGACGTAATGATGGCTGTGGGACAGACCATCTCCCATGCTGGGATGAAAAGCGCATACGCTAGTCTACTCCGGAGTATCGATGTCCTGTCTCGATAGACCTACGACTAGGGACCTGTATAAGGATGTGCTTATAGATCACCCAGCCCCCACGAGTGTGACTGCCATCACAACGCTGGTAATCAAGCAATGATCCTAAGGGCTCTACTAATATGTATAAGCGATATGCTAAAAGTAACACATGCACATATTGAAGTAGAAACAAACCAAGTAGCATACTACCATTTTGAGCAAGATTGTCTATACAACTGTGAATATCCCAAGCTTCCATTAAGTAATATACAAGCTAGTATGATACAGTAATGGCCTCTAGGGCATATACACTAACAATCTCCCACTTACACTAAGGCCATGTACTGGCGTATCGAAGACCTATCATCTCGATCAGCCGCTCGAATTGAGTCTGGGGTAGGGCCTTCGTGAGTGGATCTGCAGTGTTGTTCTCCGTATTTACTCTCTTCACCTCGATCTCCCGGTGATCTACGATCTCCTTGATCAGGTGGTACCGCCTCAAAATGTGCCTGGACTTCTGATGGGACCTGGGTTCCTTCGCTAAAGCTATAGCGCCGTTGTTGTCGCAATACAGCGGTATTGGATCAACAATGGTAGGAACCACCTGAAGCTCCATGAGGAACTTCTTTATCCAGACAGCTTCCTTTGCGGCATCGCAAGCAGCTGTGTACTCCGCTTCCATAGTTGGGTCTGCAACGGTCTCCTGCTTGGAACTTTTCCAGCAAACCGCCCCTCCATTGAAGGTAAAGACATAACCCGACATGGACTTGGAGTCATCCTTGTCACTCTGGAAGCTGGAGTCAGCAAAGGCCTCGATCTGGAGGTCTTTTCCGCCATACACCAAGAACATCTCCTTAGTCCTTCTCAAGTACTTGAGAATGTTCTTTACCGCTATCCAGTGTTTCTCCCCTGGGTTCGACTGATACTGGCTTACAACACTCAATGCGTATGCTACATCTGGTCTGGTACATAATATCGCATACATTATAGAGCATACCGCAGAAGCGTAGGGTATAATAGACATGTGATCCCTTTCCAAATCAGTCTTGGGAGACATCTCTTTGGAGAGGGTGATCCCGTGACAAGCCGGTAAATTACCGCGCTTGGAATCTTCCATACTGAACCTTTTCAGTATGGTGTCGATGTACCTTGACTATGAAAGTCCCAACATCCTCTTAGATCTATCACGATAGATCTAGATCCCCAGAATGTAGTTGGCATCGCCCAGGTCCTTCATGGAGAACCTCTGTGACAAGAATCCTTTGACTGACTGTAGCATAGGAATATCATTTCCTATTAGGAAAATGTCATCCACGTACAAGACGAGGAATACCACAGTTCTCCCTACAATCTTACTGTAAATGCATAGTTCATCTGGGTTTTTGATAAAGTCGAATTCTTTGACAGTATCATCAAAGCAGATGTTCCAACTCCGCGATGCCTGCTTAAGTCCATAGATGCACTTTAGCAACTTGCACACTTTACCGCTGCTCCCACTCTGAATGAATCCTTCTGGCTGATCCATATAGACACACTCTTCCAAATTTCCATTTAGGAAAGCCGTCTTTACGTCCATCTGCTAGATTTCATAATCGTGGAAGGCAGCAATGGAAAGAAGGATCCGAATGGATTTCAACATAGCCACTGGAGAAAAGGTCTCGTCATAGTCCAAACCAGGTCTTTGACGATAACCCTTTGCAACAAGTCTAGCTTTATAGGTCTCAACCTGCCCATCTACACAAATCTTCTTTCTGAAGATCCATTTGCAGCCTACGGGTTTTACCCCTTCTGGAGCAAAGTCCAAAGTCCAAACTTTGTTGGTGTACATGGACTCCATCTCGGTCCGCATTGCATCCAGCCATTTTACCGAGTCACCGCTCTGAATGGCTTGTTGGAAGCTAGTAGGCTCACTATAATCCATAGTGCAATCCTCTCTATCCCCGTCTATGAGAAAACCGTAGTATCTCTCGGGCGGATGAGACTGCCTACTACTCCTGCGGAGTGGCGCTGGGATGTCCTGTTCTTTCGAACCCTCTGGTTCTACTAAGCTTTCAGTAATAGCTCGTGGTTCTGGATTTTCTTCCAGTTCTATTGCGCTCCCACTTATCTGGTTTTCCAAAAACTCAGTTTCCAAGAAGCGGGCATGACGAGAAACAAAAACCTTTTGTTCCTCTGCGTAATAGAAAAGATACCCCTTAGAGTTCTTTGGGTATCCCACAAACATACACTGTACTGAGCGTGCCTCGAGCTTGTCCGCATGCTGCTTTTTGACAAAAGCTGGACATCCCCATGTCTTAATGTGATTAAGATAGGGTTTCTTCCCACACCACATCTGATATGGTGTGGTAGGCACAGTCTTAGTTGGAACTTGGTTCAAAAGATATGCAGCTGTTTCTAGTGCATAACCCCAGAAAGATCGCGGTAACTCAGCTTTACACATCATGGAACGAACAATATCCAATAGGGTTCGATTCCGCCTTTCCGATACACCGTTGTGTTGTGGTGTGTATGGAGGAGTAAGCTGAGAGAGAATTCCATTCTCTTTTAAGTAGCCCAGAAACTCGGCACTCAAGTATTCACCACCTCGATCAGATCTCAGTGTCTTGATACTTTTGCCTGTTTGTTTTTCAACTTCATTCTTATATTCCTAAAATTTCTCAAAGGCCTCGGATTTGTGCCTCATCAAGAAGACATACCCATACCTAGAGAAATCATCTGTGAAAGTAATGAAGTATGAATAATCACTTCGCGCATGTGTAGACATTGGACCACACACATCACTATGTATGAGTCCCAAGAGCTCACTTGCTCTTTCTCCGTGTCCGGTGAACGGAGTCTTTGTCATCTTTCCCATGAGACAAGATTCAAAAGTGGCATAAGACTGGTACTCGAACAGATCCAAGTATCCTTCTTTATGTAACTTTGTCAACCGTGTCTCATTAATGTGACCCAGTCTACAATGCTATAAGAAAGCCTGATTTAATTCCGGATACTTTCTTTTAAGTGTGTTCTGGACACTGAAGACCAGAGCTTGATTCAAAACGTATATACCGTTTTTCAATGTACCTGACCCAATCAGTACTTGATTTAGGTGGATGTTTACTACATCGCTTACAAAAGTAAAATCATATCCTTCCTTAGAAAGTAAGGATACAGATATGATATTACAAGTCGCACCTGGTACATAAAAACAGTCACGCAGAATCAATATCTGCCCAGTTGTCGGTCCTAGATGATATTCCCCTTCGGATTCGGCATACATGCTCATTCCGTTAGCAACCCTGAGAGTCATATCACCTTTCTTGATAACTCTACGGTTTCTCATAGCCTGTAACGAATTACAGATATGAGATCCTGATCCGGTATCCAATACCCAGGAAGTAGGGTTAAATGACATACAGTTCTCTATTACAAACACACCCGAAGCCGAAGCCACAACATGCTTCGAATTCTGGCTGCTGGCTTTGCAAGCCCTGCAATCTTTCTGCCAATGTTCATTCCTGTAATAATAGGAACGTTTTACTTTTACTACATCCAGTCCCGAAACTTCTGCCCTTCCCTTTCTTTCTACATCCCTGGTTTCCTTCAGTGTAGTAGGTAGAGACTGTTGAACTAAGTCAGCATCTGACCCGTTCTTCAACGTGGTCTTCAGGTCCGTGAGCTCAAAAGAGCCGGTCTCTGTAAGGACGTTGCCCCTTACAGATGACCCGATAGCCAACCTCGCTGGAAGCAATTCGTTCGAGGTCTCATATCTTGTGATACGAGATTGCTCTCTATATAAATCTTTGTTATGGAGGAAGATAGAAACTGAGTCCATCTTCTCGTGATGCCTTTAGTATGTACCATCAACTGAGGCTAACACGAGGCACTTGGCTTTCGCACAGTCTTCTTCCAATGTCCTACGGATATCAATATCCGTGACAGGGGAAACTGGACCTGAGATGGCAGGGGTTGGATCAGTCAAGAGGTGTCCCAGCTTGTCATGGGCAATGGACATCTGGACAGACCTTTGCCAGTCATAACGGTCTGATTCGGTTATTTTATTATCTAGATGTAACCTAGGTGCGGTCACTTGGTCTCTGCAATTAAGAGAGAGAGAAGAAAACACATAGCATGATGCTCTTGCAAGTTTAGATTGGTTTTCAATTTATCTAAACAGGATGGCTCCTACTGTCTCTCTAATCCCTCCTCAAACCATAAAGGAAGAATTAGTCAGGATCAATCTCACCGTACAATACATGCTTAACCGTTCAGCTAGGCCAGTGTCGTTACTTCGAGAGAGGTTTTCCAACGCTTTCGCGAAGTTCCTTAATTAAGTAACCTCTTTTCCCTGTGGGCGTAGCCCCGCTAACACCTTTCTAGACACCTACTTGGTTTATAGCATTGATCGTTAAGTGAGAAAGTTCCCGAGGAGTAGCATATACTCACAGTAGGATCGGGATCCAAATATCATCGCGTGACAAAACTGAAGGAATCCTACCAGAATCATCACACTCCAAATGGTATGCAGCGCTAGCAAGTTTCAGTCCTTTTGAAACTCCCGATGTGGATTTTTGCCCCATGCTCTTATGACCTTGACTTTGGCCAACAAATCATAAGTCACATGTCAAGTTCTACCCGTCATTATCCAGGTTAATTTGAACCCACCCGCACATACCCTTGACTTTGGCCAACAAGGCAGTACGACTGTCCCAAACCAACGCATCTATTTATGCTACATATGAATACCCAATAGCTACCAAACACTGTGCCTTGACTTTGGCCAACAAACACAGCTTGAATACTATTGACTATTCATACGAAATGACGGAGGGCTACGAATGGTTTTGGCGAAACCGTGAACGTAGTGAACTTGATATAATCGATGGAACGAGATAGCTTTTAAAAGGAGTGGTTCAAGCTCCGCGTTTTTAAAAAGCTGGTTTTTAAAAAGAACCGAGTGGTTTTGAAAGTGTTCCAACGACTTTTACTTGGTTTATTTTCTTGCATTAATTCCAATGCGTCCCATCATTTAATCCTACCATTGCAGAAAACAACAAAAATATGGCGTACGCTTATGCCATCCGCATTCGCCACGGGTCCCCGTCATCACCCGTTAGGTTACTTAACTAACGACAGAGCGGGGGCTGGACTAGCGCGGATGCAAAACATAAGCAACACCTAAATAGATATCATATATAGATATATAGCAATGATAGCCAATCCAAATCACAGATGAACACTTTGGATATACTAGGAACCCGCGATTCGTTCGAGCCTGCAACGAAAAGCGGATTACACGGTCGCGATGAATAACCAAACCTGACCCTAGACCCCCTACGGGTGCGGCAAACTACCCGCCAGGTACCCGAAATGAAGCAACCTCCCTCAATCCGTGAGTAGGCACTCGGTACTTCGAGATACCCGGTAGTTTGTGCACCCCAACTTGGGTCTATCCTAGGAGCAAAAAGAGTAAAAAGAAATTATACAATGACGGCTACAACCCCGACCCGGTTGTACGGCCATACAAATAATATTACATCAATTTACAAATTTTACAATGAATGAAAGAAAAAGAAACTCTCATCTCACACCCATTCCTGGCTATTCATCCGAGACAATCCAACGAGTTCATATACACAAACCATCAACATTACAGATCACAGATATGTATAACCCCCACTAATCGACGTATAGCGATTAGCGGACGTTCAATACATATATCACATCACAGATAATATCCATTAGCCAAAGTCTACGGAATATCGATCAAAATACGGATTTGTAACCACCCCAAAAGTCATTTTGTTCTCTGGAAAATCTGGGCAGAAACAACATGTACTAAAAATCCCAAAACAGCCAAATAAGAATACTGCAGCAAAACGGAGTCGCGGCCGAGTCAACTCGGCCGCTGATCCGCGGCCAAACCCATGGTTTGGCCGTGTTTCCGCAGTGAGTTGGCCGAGTCAGAGGCTCAGTTTTGCTATATGTTCTATAAACACCATGAGACGATTTTTCATGTATGTCAAATAATTTTTTGGACAGTATAAAAAATCGACACAAAGTTGGGTTTTGTCGGATGTGTTTTGCGACCTTTTTCCGATCGATATTCTAAATACTTTGCTAATTTGCTAGTTTTTGTTTAGCTAGGCTCTGATACCACTGTAAGTCCACGTTGCTCACCCCGGTTCTTACGGGGAGGCGGAAACGGCGAAAAACAATAAAATTAGCGCAAAGGCAACATGGACTAAAAGCCGGATCTTTGCTAAACTAGAAACTAACAAACTACTAGAGGCTTTAACTACTATGCCGTAGAAATTATACCTCACGAAACCAGTCCTTCGGGTCTTCATTCCGTTGTCCCGCTCGTCCGTCTAAGCTCCAAGGTACGATCCGGATCTTGGTCACCTCCGCGGCATCCTTGAGTCGAAGACGATCTACCCGAGAGTTGTACAGCGAGCTCCACCTCAAGCCGAGGCAACTAGGGAAACGAGATCGCTAGTCTAGATGCCCTAGGTTGTGTAGAAGAGAAAGATGGAAGTGTTTGTCTATGTGAATTATTTTTCTCTCAACACATGAGATCCAAAGAATTTATCATGAGGAGGAAGAAGGAGAAGCTAGCAACCATGAGAGCTTTTCTTTTCTTCTCACAAGAACAAGAGAGAGAAATGAAAATGAACTATGAGCTAAAGAAATGAATAATGGTTGCAATAATGCAAAACTATCATCATTACAAATCCTTTCATGATAAAGTTGATGGCTACTAATTGAATTGACCATTTTCATAATCCATAAAAGAAAAAGAAATCCAAAGAAGAGTGTAGACCTCTCATGAAGGTCAATGGTCAACTCCGGTCAACGGGTCAACAAAGTCAAGAGAGGTCATGGTGGTCAAATGGTCAATGCAATTAGCCATCACTAAACTATCACTAAAAGGATTAGTAAACAATGACTCCGGCTCATAATGGTTTTGACCAAACGAATTGTCAAAACCCTAATGAGTCTACCACATAACGGTTTTGGCCGAACTAACTGCCAAAACCCTAATGGGGCACCTCCTCCTTTATCGCTCCTCAAAACTGTGCATACACACCTGCATCCGCATTCCGTAGAATGCGCATGCACAGAAAACAAAACAAATCCATCCGTGCAATACTAGGATCTGGCTTAAACCAAAGCCCTCTAATATTGCCTGCCCGAACAGCATACGCACACAAGTGCACGTAAGTGATCGTAGCCCTGCCGTAAAACCATACGGCCTCTACACGTTTCGCTCAGTGCAGGGAAACTCTCTGTGTGGGACTCTAAAGACTCGACACTACGCTGGCAGTGGGTTTAACCACAGACCGCAAGCAGCACTAGCTGTACGTAACGGTCCCTAGGTAGATGTCGATAAGAAGGCCGATGAGGTAAACCCATCCGAACTCCTACTGAGCCTGTATGTGACAATCTACGTACAGTCCGGTCTGTTCGTCTGATACATCGCATGGCAGGCCTAGGGGGGTGGTGAACGCCAGTCCCCTAATAGCGGTACAAGTCGTGTCGGAGTGTAGCCCAGAACATCTTGAGATAACACTGGAAACCTACCAGTATATCTCGCTTGCCCTGGCCAAGGACTACTCGTGTAATGGCTCTCCTAGATACAGCGCGATGTCAACCACTAATACCGGGAGAGACGAATCCTGTCTAACCGTCACTGCCTCCAAGTGCTTCAGGACTGCACCCAACTACTACCTGTTTGTACGACTCCATTGAGCAGTGGTAGAGTAGTAATCTAAGTACAGTGGGAACACACTCGAGGAGAAGTGACAGTGTCAAGTCAGCAGACTAAGCTTTACTCATGTCACCTGGGAACTGATAACTGATGATAGGTATAATACCAACCATCAGTTCCCGACGAGTCCTGTCCAGTGTACTCGTAACCTAACGAGCACCCGCATACTATCTCCAGTACGACGTACTGATGGCTGTGGGACAGACCATCTCCCCTGCTGGGATAAGATGTCACAACCCGAGAATTCGACTCGTGACCGGCACTTAACCACGCAACGTCTACAGGCGTAACGCGGCTAAGTAAGCCGAACCCAGAAATCAAAACCAATAAATATAGAGCGATTTAAAGCATTTTGTAAAAGCAATAGTAAATGTCTGAAAAACTTCCATTTATTTAGTAGAAATCCCTTTTAAGTTCAAAAGTTATGAGTTTTATAATTTTGGTAACATTTCCTTTTTAAAACATTAGCCCCGAAAGTCGGGTAAAAGTAAGGTGTAGCGGAAATAACAAGTGACATGAATAAAGCATCACAATGATATACGACGCCGTAGCGAAGAATACACGGTAAAATAAGGACATTGTCATAAAAGATGAGACTGCATAAAGTAACGTCGGCTCACATGCGAGCTCGACACCAGAATATAAAATCATACATATCGTCCTCACAACTGTCTCTAAGTCAATACATAAGGTAGATGGAGAGTACTAGATACACCAATATACAACTGAAAGATAACAGATACCGTACAAAACCCACCTAAACAGCAAAAGGGCTAACTCTGCTCAAAAGGGGTATCTGTGCCAAAAGATGAGGTAACAGCCAGCCGTGACTACTCCCAAGGGCAACCTGCAAACACTGTGGCACAACGGGGGTGAGTTGCCAACTCGTGAATAGAGATAACATATAAAGGTGATCGCAGGCATGCACATATAGCGTGGCTCTACTAATGCCAGCAGATGATATCAATGCATGTCAACAGTGGATACAGTAGTAATGCATGTACTCTAACAGGTAAATGCCACAGGATGAGATGTATAGTAATCAATACTGAGTATGGGATAAATAATATCTACATGGACTATGTCAACATGGAAAGCAATGATCGGTGCCTCAAACTGCACCCAAATCCCACATATACTCAGACGCCGGCACACCCATCGGCCCTCAAATCCTGTATATCTCGGAGGAATCACGAGTGCCCAACATCGGCACCCAAAACATCATAAAATACCCGTATCCAGCATCGACACGTAAATCCTCGAACATCGGGCGCCGTCAGTCCGGACCGGCCCCACGGGGTCTGTCTGCGGTATCGGCCCTCGGCCCCGGCAGCACGGATCATCCCGCATCCATCACTCGACTCTGGTCAGCATCCTCCGAACAACTGCCAGGTCCAACCAATCACCGGTAGGTACTCGCCCGCCTCCAGGCTCAATCGGCAAATCCCATCGATCGTCTCGCCGAGGGGAACCATACCGGGCCCACCACGAACCCGCAAACGGAACATCCACTCCTCGAATCGGGTTTTAAGCACACGTCTCAGCACCGAGAAAACACGTGGTGGACACACCAAAATATCATACCACGAGGTACCGGGTTTTTCAAAATAGCATATTTTTCCTTAAAAATTCCACGGTCCTCAAAACAGAAATCACATGAGAATCCAATACCAATAGTAAAATCCAATGCGAGGTACAATATACATCAATCCATGGTATAGGTATAAGGGGAAAACCGCTTTTTAAAGTAGTTTCATTTCCGGTTTTAAAAGATATCATGCGGCTCCCAATATACATGTAGGTCATATCAAATCACATATGAGGCGAACTATAGCAATATAAACATGGCAGCTCTATAGTGAGTGTGACATGACAATTACTAACGGTGTGTGTGTAGCATGTAAATAGTGCTCGTGCAACATAAACCGTTAGTAATAGTGTGGTGTTCTATCAGTTCTAGCATATATCAATAACACATAGCAGGGAAATGCAATATGAGATGACAGTCCATAGGTAAATGCAATATGTAATACTAAGATCCTATCAGCCCTGACGCATGACGCCATGCGGGCGATATCCCCGTAGATGTGAAATCTACTCACCGTGTCTCGGGCTAAGTGTATCCAACCACTTGCTTGCCCTTCTTCGCAGCGTCCGTCTCACTGGCCTGCGAACCTAGAATCACATACACATATCACATATAAGCTTAAGTCACAAAACGCGACATTATAATCCAACAAGAAACCTGTGTCGCAAACCAATCGCGCGTGTGCGCGATACGCTAAAACGTCTAAACACGCGCCACGAAACTACCCCGACGCGCCGCGATACGCAGAACCCAAACCTACTCACGTATCACGCGTGTCGCGAAGGTTTAGAAAAACGGCAAAACAGGTAACTGGTCCCAGATTTCCCTACAGAATTGATCTTACAAAAATATATATACCAAAAGACCCTACGCACTAGAATACACCTACAGAACCCAAAAACACCCAAAACCCTTCCTGTCTGGCCGCAATTTGCGGCCAGAATGGCGGTTTTGGAGGCCAAAGTGGGGAGTCAGGGGGTCGGGTTTCACCTATGGTATCAGCTCCTCTCCACCACGCTACAGTAACCACAATTTCACTCTGCACTCACCGGGTCAATAGCAGTTCCAGAAAACTCACATTTTGCCCAAATACGATATTTTGCATCAAATATGAAATCTGGTGGTATTTTAGTGTAATAGGGGTTGGACTAGGTTTACATGGTCACAACAAACCTCCAGCATCCTACTGGAACTAATCTACACCTCATTAGCACAAAGTTCTCACTAATCACCCCATATCGCACTAAAACACACTAAATTCTAATAACCGATGCAAAACTACTCTAACTAGGCAAACTAGTGAAGCAAGATAGGAAATATACCTCACTCTCGACCTTAGGGAGCTGCAGGAAGGTGAAGAAGAGAAGAGAAGAGGCTGCAGTCGAAGTTGATGCTTGCTGCTGTTGCTGTTTCCCTCTGCTGATGCTGCTACTTCTTGCTGCTGCTGCTACTTCTCATGCTGCTGCTGCTGCCTCCATGTTGCTGCTGCTGCTTCTGGTTCAGGTAAGAGTGTGTGTGTGTGTGAGGGTTATGAGAGAAACAAAGAAAAGAAATGAGAGGAAATAATTGCTTCCAATTGTCAACCCTCTCTCTCTCTCATCATTAATTGCAAGCATGGCTTGCCATGATGCACACTCCCTCTCTCTCACTCACAAGTCAACCACAAGAACTAATTCAAAATAAAGCAACCTTTTTAACTAATTAATTAGACTTACCTAAACCCCAAAAGAAATAACCCTACAATTAACCCACCATGGTTAATAATTATTGTATTTACTTGATTTAAAAACCCTAGTTTACATGCACATGTGTGTGCAAGCCTAGGAAAATTTTGGAAAAATGTTTATTAAATTAGGAAAAATATTTAAAACACAATTTGGTAAAATTTTTATTAAAAATCATTATTTAATTATAATTATCCACTAACCCTTATCCTAAGGTGTTACATAAGAAGCGCATACGCTAGTCTACTCCGGAGTATCGATGCCCTGTCTCGATAGTCCTACGACTAGGGACCTGTATAAGGATGTGCTTATAGATCATCCAGCCCCCACGAGTGTGACTGCCATCACAACGTTGGTAATCAAGCAAAGATCCTAAGGGCTCTACTAATATGTATAAGCGATATGCTAAAAGAAACACATGCACATATTGAAGTAGAAACAAACCAAGTAGCATACTACCATTTTGAGCAAGATTGTCTATACAACTGTGAATATCCCAAGCTTCCATTAAGTAATATACAAGCTATTATGATATAGTAATGGCCTCTAGGGCATATACATTAACAATGGCTACCCGGGTATTGAGCGATCAGAAGATCAGCAAGCAAGCCCGCTCCAACTCCTGTAAAAGCCTGCCGGTAACACTTCCCGTACAGTCCGGTCTCCTCGTCTGATATGTCGCATATCAAGTCTAGGGGTGGTAAACGTCAGACCCCAATAACCGATAAGTCGTGCCGATATGAGGCTCATAACGGGTCGAGAAACTACTGGTAACACTTACCAGTAAATCTCTAAATCAGCCCTGGCCAGGGACTTCCCTGTTACGGCCAATCGAGCACAGCGCAACATCAACCCCCAATACCGAGTGAGACGAAACCCCTCCTATCGCTCATTGCCTCCATGTGACTCGGGACTGTACCCAAAAACCACCATTTTGCTCGCCCTCTTGGACGTGGTAAGGTAGAAATCAAAGCACAGTAGGAATCACACAAGACTCTATGACGATCTCGGGTCTACAGACTAACCAGCACAAGTGTCACCAGAGAACTGCCATCTGACGTGAGGTATAATACCATCTGGGAGTTCTCGGCGAGTCCGTCCAGTGTACCCAGTTTCCACTGAGCACCCGTATACCATCTCTGATCTCAAACACCAATGGATATAGGATCATCCATCGCCCATCTCATGGGTCAAGAAGCGTATACGCTAGTCTACTCTGGTATATCGATGCCCTGTCTCAGTACACCTATGACTAGGAACATTAAAGGATGTACTTATGGACTACCATGGCCCTACTAGTATGATCTGCATCATAGTGCAGGTAGTCAAGTACACATCCTAAGGGCTTTACCAACATGTAACTATAAGACAGTATCAAGAGACAAGTATACATGTTAAGATAAAGAGCAACCAGATAGCATACTATCATATCGAGCAAGAAAGTCCTCTCTATATATGTCCAAGCATCCAATATAATATACATCATCTTTACAATACTGGCCTCTAGGGCATACATACAACTAACGCCAAGGCATAGTGTTTGGTAGCTGCTGGGTATTCATTTGATGCATAGATAGATGAGATGGTTTGAGACAGTCGTACTATAAATTGGCCAACGTCAGGGGTATGTACGGGTGGGTTCAAATTAACAAGATAATGATAGGTAGAACTTGACATGTGACTTATGACATTTTGACCAACGGCAAGGTCTTAAGAGCCTGGTGAAGAAATTTACATCGGGAATTTCTAAAGAAAATGAAATTTGCAAAGAATTGCATACCATTTGGAGTGTGATAATATTGGTAGGATTCCTTCAGCTTTATCGCACGATGATATTTGGATCCCGATCCTACTGTGAATATCCGCTACTCATCAGGAGATTCGTCACTTAACGATCAATGCTATAAACCAAGTAGGTGCCGAGAAAGATATCAGCGGGGCTACGCCCCCAGAGAAAAGAGGTTATTTAATTAAGGAACTTCGCGAAAGCGTCGTAAAACCTCCCTCGAAGTATCGACACCGGCCTGGCTGAACGGTTAAGCAAGTGTTGTACGGTGAGAATAGTCCTGACTAGTTCTTCCTTTTTGGTTTGAGGAGGGATTCGAGAAACAGTGGGAGCCATCCAGTTTAGATAAACTAAAAACCACTCTAAACTTGCAAAAGCATCATGCTAAAGTGTTCCCTCTCTCTCTCAATTGCAGCGACCCAGAACATGACATGCCTTAAGTTATTATTAGATAAAAATATTTTGACAGGGCCAAACTATAAAGACTGGTCCCGGAATCTCAAGATGGCAATTACTTATGACAAATTAGGGTATGTCCTTACTACTAAGGCACCTGCTGTCTCTGGTCCAGAATCCAGTGTCGCAGATAAGGAAATCAGCAAGACCTGGGAGTTAGATTGCGCGAAGGCCAAATGCATCGTGCTTGCCTCTATGAATAATGAACATCAGAGAAGGCACAAGAATATGGATCTTGAATCCATATTTCTCCACACTAAGGAACTGTATTGTAACACTTTGAAATTCGTTTAGGATGTTTTCGCGATAATTAGCAATTTTGCGTGTTTTTCATAAAAGCCTGATTATCGTATTTTCCTTTTTGGCTAGGGATAATTGTGTTGTGAAGTGTTATATATATATATATATATATATATCTGTGTGTGTGTGTGTGTGTGTGTGTGTAATTATAGGGTTTACTAATTATATTTAGTCGTGTTACCCTAATTGGGATATTTCCATTATGTAGTATACACTTGCACACTTAGCCATTTTATGACTTAGGTTTTAAGTGTAGCAAGTAACCCTTTTCTTCTTGCATGGTTGTTAATTCCCCACCCTTTTACCCAGTCAAAACCCTTTTTATAATTCAAAATTCAAATAGAAAATAAGGTATGGTGGGTAGGTGAAGATTTTGACTTGGGTTGACTATTGATTTCTCTCTCATTTCTTTCTCTTTCTCTCATTTCTGCACCTCCTGCAGAATTCCAGCAGAAAACATGGTATTTTCTCCATCTCTTCTTCTTCTTTTCACTTCTCTTTGAAGCTACACAAAACCCTACACAAAACTACACATTTCCTTCACAAAACCTTGGGAAAAATGGTCTTTTGAGGTGTTTGGAGGAAAATCTGCACACTAGAGGCTAGGGCTGAGACTTGTGGTGTTTCTTAAGGTCTTTTGAAGGTATATCGCTCATAGTTAACACTCTTTTTCCATATCTTGTAGTATCTTAACTAGAAATCATGTTTTATGTGCATGTTTGGTGGTATTAAAGGGATATAGTGATGATATGTTAAATTTTGAATTTTTATGGCTTAATTAGGTTGGTAATAGGTTATTAGTGTGGTTTTAGACTTGGGTTTGCTTCAGATTTCAGAAAAACACCCTAAAGTATCATTTTAGTGTAAAAGTATGGTTTTTAACTAGAATTAGGGCTCTGTGGAATCTGCTTCTACCCAAGGTGTTTCAGAATAAATTTGTAATTATTGTAGCATTTATAGGGGGTATAGAGTGCACACACAAAACCTGGGAGCCCATCTCCCTACCCAGGCCGCCGAAATATACGTTCTGGCCGCAATTTGCAGCCAGATGGGGGTGTTTTGGGTTGGGGTTTGGGGTGTTTGGTGTCTGCTACTATGTGTAATCCTATGGTATATATATTTTTGTAATATCTTTTCTGTATAAAAATCTGGGATCTAATACCCTATTTCCCGCATTTTTAAGCTTTCGCGACACGCGTGATACGTGTGTGTGGGTTTGGGGTTTCTGCGTATCGCGACGCGTCGGAGTGGCTTCAGACGCGTAATCACACGTTTTAGCGTATCGCGCACACGCGCGCTTGGTTCACGACGCGAGTTACTAGTTTGGCTTTAATGTCGTGTTTGTGTAACTTCGAGCTTATGTGTGATATATTGTGTAATTCTAGGTTCGCAGGCGAGTATGACGGACGCGGCGCAGAAAGCGAAACAAGTCGTCGGCTATACGTAGCGCGAGACTACGGTGAGTAGATTTAACATCAACGGGGAAAATCTCCCGCATGGCGTTATGCGTCAGGGCTGATAGGACCTTATAGCAGCATATTACATTTACATACATTGACTGTTCATGGCTACTAATTAGTGCATACCGCATTCCCTGCTATATGTATATAAAATAAAATTGATAAAACACCGCACCATTACTAACGGTTCATGTTGCACGAGCACTATTCTGCATGTTACACACACACCGTTAGTAATTGCCATGACACTCACACTGTAGATTTTCCATGATCATTATGCTGTAGCTCATCTTTTAAGTGACTTGATATGACATTCATACTTGATGAATATATCACATCGCATTGACTTGCATATTGGTTTGGATTACATGTGATTTCTGGGTTTGGGAACCGTGGCTATTTCAAAGAGAATATGTAATTATTTAAAAACCCGGTTTCCCTTGATATGATATTTCGGTGCGTCCACCATGTGTTTTCTCGGTGCTAGAGTGATACATGTGAACCCGAATCGAGGAGTTGGATGAGGCCGATTGCGGGTACATGGTGGTCCCGGTATGGTACCCCAGGGCGAGAACGGTTTCGCCGTGTAGTAGACGGTGAGCCTAGAAGAGGGACTACTACCTACCGTTGATTGGTTGGACCTGGCGGTTATCCGGAGGATACTGACCAGAGTTGATAGATGGATGCTGGATGATCCGTACTGCCGGGGCCGAGGGTCTATACCGCAGACGGAGCCCGTGGGCTGATCCGGACTGACGGATGCCCGATGGATGAGGATTTGCATGTCGATGCTGGACACGAGTATTTATGATATTTGGGTGCCGATGTTGGGCACTCGTGATTCTCAGAGATTTACAGGATTGGAGGGCCGATGAGAGTGCCGGCACCTGAGCTATTTGGGGGATCTCGGTGCATTGATGGACACCGATTATATATCCCACGTTGACATTCCGTGTAGATATTATATTTCCCATGCTCAGCATTCATTATTGTATCTCATCCTGTAGTTATATTACCTGATAGAGCACTTGCATGATTATTGCATATACTGCTTATCATGCATTGATATCATCTGCTGGCATATGATAGAGTAGCGCAGTACGTGCATGCTCGCGATTACCTTTATATGTTATTTCTATTCACGAATTTGCAAATCTCCCCTGTTGTGCCACAGTATTTGCAGGTTGCCCCTCGGAGTAGTCGCGGCAGGCTGCTTTCTTACATCTTTTGGCTACAGATACCACTACAGTTGGTGCGTGAGCTGTTTTGCTGTTAGGTGGGTTGTGGTATCTGGTTACTTTTATTGTACACACTTTTGTATCTAGTATTCTCCATCTACCTTATATGTATTTGACTTAGAGACAGTGTGAGGACGATGATGTATATTATTTTTATTCTGGTGTCGAGCTCGTTGTGAGCCGACTTTACTTATGCAGTTATTTCTATCTGTGATGTTCCCACTTGTTGCTCTTGATCTTCGCTACGGCGTCGTATATCGCTATCTTGGTGATTGTTTACTTAAGATTTCTTATCACATTTTGAATGCTTCCATTTAAAACTTAAAACACTCTATACTTATACTGGTTTGATTTCTGGGTTTTCGGTTCACATAGTCGCGTTACGCCTGTAGACGTTACGTGGTTAAGTGCCGGTCACGGGCCAAACTTTAGGTCGTGACATGTATGGAGAGCAATCTCGTATAGCTAGATACGAGACCACGAAGAACTTGTTTCAGTCGAGTCTGGCCATCGGATCATATGTAAGAGAACATGTCCTTAAGATGATTGGCTATATAGAAGAGCTCGCGGACCTCGGGACAACATTAGAGAACGGGCTGTATACAGACTTGGTTCTTCAGTCCCTTCCTTCCAACTACGCCCAGTTTATTCTGAGTTTCAACATTCAAGGAAAAGAAGTTGAACTTCCAGAACTCCTTAACATGTTGAGGAGTGCAGAGGGCACCTTGCAGAAAGCAAGGGAAACACCCACTATGTTTGTTCGCGGTGCTTCCTCTTCCGGGTCTAAGGCAAAGACCAAAGGAAGGAAGAAGAAGGCCGCTACCAAACCAAGAGGTGGTGTTGGTAAGGTGGGAGTTGAGGGAAAGGCAAAGGTTGCGGTGCCATTAGTGGCAAAGGACGAGTGCTTCCACTGTCGTAAGAAAGGCCATTGGAAGAAAGATTGCAAAGCTTGGATTGCCAAGAACCAGGAACCGAAGCAAGCTGTGGCATCGACTTCAGGTGTGTTTGTAATTGAAAATTGTCTGTCAATCAACCCTACTTCCTAGGTATTGGATACCGGATCAGGATCTCATATATGCAATTCATTGCAGGCACTGAGAAACCGTAGAGTGCTGAAGGTTGGTGATATGACCCTCCAGGTTGCTAACGGAGCTAGCATGGGTGCTGTGTCCGTAGGGGATTATCACCTTGGATTGACGGGTGGACATATTTTGGTTTTGCATAACTGTTTTTATGTACCCAGTTTAACATGTAATATCATATCAGTTTCATTGTTATCAAAAGAAGGTTATGATTTCACGTTTGTAAGCGATGTTGTTAACATCCACCTTAATCATGGTTTGATTGGGTCCGGTACACTAGATAACGGTATATACTTGTTAAACCAATTACAGATTTTCAATGTCTAGAACACACTAAAAAGAAAGTCTCCAGATTTAAATCAGGCTTTCTTATGGCATTGTAGACTAGGTCACATCAATGAGACAAGGTTAAGTAAGTTACATAGAGAAGGATATTTGGATCCGTTCAAATATCAATCTTATGCCACTTGTCAATCATGTCTCAAAGGAAAGATGACAAAGACTCCATTCATTGGACATGGAGTAAGAGCGAGCGAGCTCTTAGGACTCATACACAGCGATGTATGTGGTCCAATGTCTACACATGCAAGAGACGGTTTTTCAAATTTCATTACTTTTACGGATGATTACTCTAGGTATGGATTCATTTTCTTAATGAAACATAAATCCGAGGCCTTTGAGAAATTCCAAGAATATAAGAATGAAGTACAAAACCAAACCGTCAAAAGTATCAAGACACTGAGATCTGATCGAGGTGGTTAATACTTAAGTGCCAAGTTCCTGGGTTACCTAAAAGTGAAAGGAATTATCTCTCAGCTTACTCCTCCATATACTCCACAGCATAACGCTGTATCGAAAAGACGGAACAGAACCCTATTAGATATGGTACGTTCCATGATGAGTAATGCTGAGTTACCGCGATCTTTCTGGGGTTATGCACTAGAATCAGCTGCATATCTTTTAAACAGGGCTCCTACCAAGACTGTGCCTACCACGCCATATCAGATGTAGTGTGGGAAGAAACCCTATCTTTTGTATCTGAAGATATGGGGATGTCCGGCTTTTGTTAAAAAGCAGCATGCGGACAAACTCGAAGCACGATCAGTGCAGTGTAAGTTTGTGGGATATCCAAAGAACTCCAAGTGGTTTTTTTCTATTACGCAGAGGAACAAAAGGTTTTTGTTTCTCGTAATACCTATTTTCTAGAACAGCAGTTTTTAGAAAAGGAAACAAGTGGGAGCGAAATAGAACTGGAAGAAATTCCAGAACCACAAACTACTACTGAAAGTTTGATAGAACCAGAAGTTCAAGAAGAACAGGATATTCACGCACCCCTCCGCAGGAGTAGTAGGCCGTCTCATCCGCCTGAGAGATACCACGGTTTTCTCATAGACGGGGATAGAGAAGATTGCATCATTGATAATAATGAACCTACTAGCTTCTAGCAGGCCATCCAGAGCGGCGACTCAGTAAGATGGTCGGATGCAATGCAGACCGAAATAGAGTCCATGTACACCAACAAAGTATGGACTTTTGACTTTGCTCTAAGTGGGGTAAAACCCATAGGATGCAAGTGGATCTTCAAGAAAAAATATTGGTGTAGATGGACAGGTAGAAACCTATAAGGCTAGACTTGTTGCAAAGGGTTTTCGTCAAAGACCTGGTTTGGACTATGACGAAACTTTTTCTCCAGTGGCTATGCTCAAATCCATTCGGATCCTTCTTTCCATTGCTGCCTTCCATGATTATGAGATCTGGCAGATGGACGTAAAGACGGCTTTTCTAAATGGTAATTTAGAAGAGTGCGTCTATATGGATCAGCCAGAAGGTTTCAATCAGAGTGGGAGCAGCGGGAAAGTGTGCAAGTTGCTTAAGTCCATTTATGGACTAAAGCAGGCATCGCGGAGTTGGAACATCTGTTTTGATGAAACGGTCAAAGAATATGACTTTATCAAAAATCCAGATGAACCATGTATATATAGTAAAATTGTAGCACGAACTATCGTATTCCTCGTCTTGTACGTGGATGACATTCTCTTGATAGGAAATGACATTCCTATGCTACAATCTGTCAAAGTATTCTTGTCACACAGGTTCTCCATGAAAGACCTGGGTGATGCCTCTTACATACCGGGGATCCAGATCTATCTTGATAGATCTAAGAGGATGTTAGGACTTTCGCAGTCCAGGTATATCAACACTATACTGAAAAGATTCAGTATGGAAGATTCTAAGCGCGGAAGTTTACCGGCTTGTCACGGAATCACCCTATCCAAAGAAATGTCTCCCAAGACTGATTTGGAAAGGGTTCGCATGTCAGTTATACCCTACGCTTCTGCGGTAGACTCTATAATGTATGCGATGTTGTGCACCAGACTAGATGTAGCTTACGCACTGAGCGTGGTAAGCCGGCATCAGTCAGACCCAGGGGAGAAGCACTGGAAAGCAATAAAGAACATTCTCAAGTACCTGAGAAGGACTAAGGAGATGTTCTTAGTTTATGGTAGAAAATACATTAAGATCGAGGCCATTGCTGATTCCAGCTTCCAGAGTGACAAGGATGACTCCAAGTCCATGTCAGGTTATGTCTTTACCTTCAATGGAGGGGCGGTGTGTTGGAAGAGTTCCAAGCAAGACACCGTTGCTAACTCGACGATGGAAGCGGAGTATATCGCTGCTTGCGATGCCGCAAAAGAAGCAGCCTAGATGAAGAAGTTCCTCACAGAGCATTAGGTGGTTCCATCCATTGTTGATCCAATACCTCTGTATTGTGACAACAACGGGCTATAGCTTTACCAAAGGAACCCAGGTCCCATCAGAAGTCCAGACACATCTTAAAGCCGTATCACCTGATCAGGGATATCATAGATCGCCAGGAGATCTTGGTCCGGAGAGTTGCTACAGAGGAGAAAACTGCAGATCCATTCACTAAGGCCTTACCTCAGATTCAGTTCGAGAGACTACTCGAGATGATAGGTCTTCAATACGCTAGTACATGGCCTTAGTGCAAGTGAGAGATTGTTAGTGTATATGCCCTACGGGCCATTATTGTATCATACTAGCTTGTATATTACTTAATGGAAGCTTGGGATATTCACAGTTATATTAACTGTTTTGCTAAACATGGTAGTATGCTACTTGGTTTATATCTATCTTAATATGTGATATGTTAGCATATCGCGAATACATATTGATAGAGCCCTTAGGATCTTGCTTAACTACCAGCGTTGTGATGGCAGTCACACTAGTGGGGGCTGGGTAGTCTACAAGCACATCCTTTTTCAGGTCCCTAGTCGTAGGATTATCGAGACAGGGCTTCGATACACTGGAGTAGACTAGTGTGTATGCTTCTCATCCAAGTTAGGGAGATGGTCTGTCCCACAGCCATCAGTACATTGTACTGGAGAGAGTATACATGTGCTCGTTGGGTTACGGGTACACCGGACAGGACTCGTGGGGAAATGTTGGTTGGTATTATACCCGTCGTCAGTTAACAGTTCCCAGGTGACATGAGTACAGCATAGTCCGTCGACTTGACACTGCTGCTTCGTCTCGAGTGTGTTCCCACTGTTCTTAGATTGCTACCCTACCACGGCTCAAAGGAGTCATGCAAACAGGTAGCAGTTGGGTGCAGTCCCGAAGCACTTGGAGGCAGTGGCGATTAGATAGGATCCGTCTCTCCCGGTATTGGGAGTTGATATCGCGCTGTGTTTGGAGAGCCATTACGCAAAGTCCCTGGCCAGGGCAAACGAGATTTACTGGTAGGGTTTCCAGTAGCTTCTCAAGGTGTAATGGGCTTTGCTCCGACACGACTTATACCGCTTTTAGGGGACTGACGCTTGCCTCCCCCTAGGCCCGATAAGCGATAGTCCTTGACGAATAGACCAGACTGTACGGAGATTGTCACATCAGGCTCAGTAGGAGATCGGATGGGTTTCCTCATCGGCCTTCTTATCGACATCTACCTGGGGACCGTTACGTACAGCTAGTACCGCTTGCGGCCTGTGGTTAAACCCACTGCCAGCGTAGTAGTCGAGTCTTTATAGTCCCACACACAGAGTTTCCCTGCTTCAGGCGAAACGATATAGAGGTCGTATGGTTTTACGATAGGGTTCGGACACATACGTGTTTTTATGCACGCACGATGTTCGGACAGTTTTTACTAGCGGGCTTTAGTTTAAGCCAGATTCTAGTATTGGATTATTGGATTTATACAGTCTCAGTATTTCCGTGTTTTCACGGATAGGAGGGGCATTCTCGTAATTTGTCGAGAAGCTTCTAGAAGATTGATAAGGAGGAGAGCTTAGGTGTTATTTGCATTAAATGGATTAGTGACTCATGAGATGAATCATCCAAATGAGTGAATGAAGCATTTATTGCTTAATGACTCATGAGGTGATTCATTGTATGTATTAAATGAAGCATGGTTGTTAATATCAAATAATGATTTATTTGATATTCTTTATGCTTCATCATATATCAAAAAATGAGACATAATTCATATGATTCTCACTTTCACATTCTCTCTCCTCAAGCTCTCTCTCTTCATAGAACCAATCCTAACCTCTCATGTGTTGAGATCCAATGGTTAGCAAGACTAATAGATCACTAATCCTCTTCTATATCTTCTAGGTTACTTTGATTAGCACTCATAGCCACCTAGTTACCTCAAGTGAGAGGTTAAAGCTTGGAGAAGTACCTCTCGGGTGGATCTTCTATCACATCGAGGAGGCCGACGAGGAGGTGAACTACAAGGACAAGAAGGACTTGAATCATTAGGTATAATCATCTATCATAGTATCTAATCACATCTATATAGTTGTTAGTTAGGGTTTGGCAAAGATCCGTAAAGTTAGTCGATGTTAGTTTAAACAAAATGATTGTTTTACCTATTCCGCCTCCCCGCATCATGTGGGGTGTCTAACGTCGACTTACAATACATACAACTAACATAGACATAGGGTCGCATACATCACTATGTATCATTCCCAAGAGTTCAGTAACTCTTTCTCCGTGTCCAGTAAACGGAGTTTTAGTCATTTTACCTTTGAGACATGACTAGCAAGTTTCATAAGATGTAAGTTCGAACAGATTCAAATATCCATCCTTATGTAACATAGCTAGCCGTTTCGCATTGATATGACCTAGTCTACAATGCCACAAGAAGGATTCGTTCATTTCTGAACTTTTCCTCTTGTGTGTGTTCTGTATGTTGAGAACTGTAGTTTGATTTAGAACATATATGCCATTATATAACGTGCCTGATCCAATCAACTTTTGATTTAGGAAAATGTTCACAACATTATCCTATAATACAAGATTATATGCTTCTTTACATAATAAAAAAATGATATAATATTGTATATCAGCTTTGGTATGTAATAACATTCGTTCAAAAATCAATGTATTACCATTTGGTAATACAAGGTGATATTTGCCAACTGATTTGGCTGCAACATTTGCACCATTCCCTACTTCTAGAGAATGATCATCCTTTCTCAGCTGTCTACCTTTCTTTAGCCCATTTAACATATTACATATGTGGGATCCTGATCCGGTATCTAATACCTAGGACACAGAGTGTGCTGAGAAACAGTTCTCGGTGACAAAATACACACCCGAAGAAGATGCATCAACATGCTCATTCCTCGTTTGGGTCGCGGGGGAATCCGGATATTCCCCTATTTCCTGCTCGGACTTATAACAATTATAACAAGCGGGTTCGGTCAATACATACATATTATTATCTTGATTAATGCATGTCATGGTCGCTATCAGGAGAGAGAGAAGAAAACACTCTGCGTGCGCTCTTGTAAGATTAGATTGGTTATTAGTTTATCAAATCAGGATGGCTCCCACCGTTTTTATCAAATCTTCCTTCAAATCCTAAAAGGTAAGACTAGCCGGGATTAATTACACCCTATAAGTTCGCTAATATTTCAGCTAGGCCAGTGTCAGTACTTTAAGGGAGGTTCCCAGTGCTTTCACACGAACCTAATTAAAATAAACCTTATTTTCCCAGAGGCATAACCCCATTGACTGTAGGGTTAGCTTAGCACCTTGACAAGGTTTTGGAAAGCATCAAACATGCAATTTTAATGTTTTTGGGTGCTAAACAAACCAACCAAGTAATCGAACTGGAGTATTAGGGTTAACAATGAAAGTAAACAACTTTACTACTATGTGATTAGAGATTACTACCTTTGTAGTCCTCTCTATCACTTCTAGAGCTCTAAGTTGTGGTCCCTTCGCTGCGATCATTGAGCTCCCTGACTCTTGAAAGGCTCCACACGGTGTATGACTCATCCTTACTTGAAGTCTTCACAATCCAAGATGATCTACGTCGAGGCAACACGAACTCAAGCTTTCACTTCACTAATAAGGTATTAGTGAAGCCAACACCCTAATCTAAATGGCTAGTATAGAAGAGGATGATGAAGTAGGATTTTTGCTCACTTTGGAATTTTATTTCTCATAAGTTTTCTTCTTTTTCTCAAAGGAAAGAGAGCTCAAAAATGAGATGTGGAAGAAGATGATGAAAAAAAGAGAGATGAGGTTAGAAATGCAACCAAGGGTTAGTTTATGTCATGGCTAACCCTTGTAGAGAATAAAACCATGAGCTTGGTTTATGGTTAGGTTAATAAATATCGTGGAAAATATCTAAATTGTTGGACCTAGTCAACACAACAAGAAGCTTCTACAAAGCTCATGACTAAATCATCACAATTTAGAAAGACCAAAATAAATATAAATCCAACCATAATAACAACCATGGTGTGATTCTCATAAACCCTAGTTGCATGTATAACCTTGCATGTTACAATATTATATATCACATATATAATATTAATGTAACAAAAGAAAATTATACAATAAACATATATCACATATATGTTAAATGTATCCAAATGTGAGAAAAAGAAATATTTAAGTGAATATATATTAGTTAATGTAATTTAATATATCAAATATATAATTATAAATTAAATTATCGAATTAACACTTGATCCGACAATCCGGCTATATCATATATAACCGACTAATATAATATGTATCATTTCATCGAATCAAACTTGATCCGATGACCCGGCTATATCATATATAACCGGCCGATATGACATATCGCGAGAATAGAATACGGTATCACATACGCGTATCAATCTCGGTCCCGCACATATCACATATGTGCTCTTACTCCGTTTCGGCTGAGCACGGAAACCTCTGTGTAGGACTCTAAAGACTCGTCAATACGCCGGCAGTATGTGATGATCATATCAAACACCCACAAGACGCAAGCAGTCAGCTAAACGTAACGGCCACCCGGGTATTGAGAGATCAGAAGATCAACAAGCAAGTCTACTCACACTCCTGTGAATCCATTCAGTAACGCTACCGTACAGTTCGGTCACTTCGTCTGATATGATGCATATCCAGTCTAGGGGTGGTAAACGTCAGACCCCAGTAACCGATAAGTCGTGTCGATGCGAGGCTCATAACGGGTCGAGAAAGTACTGCTAACACTTACCAGTAGATCTCCATATCAGCCCTGGCCAGGGACTTCCAGTTATAGTCAATCAAGCACAGCGCAACATCAACCCCTAATACCGGGAGAGACGAAACCCGTCCTATCGCTCATTGGCTCCATGTGATTCGGGACTGTACCCAAAAGCCACCGTTTTTCACTTTCTCATGAACGTGGTAAGGTGGAAATCAAAGCACAGTGGGAATCTCACAAGACTCTATGACGGTCTCGGGTCTACAGACTAACCTGTACCAGTGTCACTAGAGAACTTCTATCCGACGATCGGTATAATACCATCTAGGAGTTCTCGGCGAGTCTGTTCAGTGTACCCAGTCTCCACCGAGCACCCGTATACCATCTTTGATGTCAAACACCAACGGATGCGGGATCATCCATCACCCATCATATGGGGTCAAGAAGCGTATACGCTAGTCTACTCTGAAGTATCGATTCCCTGTCTCGATACACCCTCGACTAGGAACAATTATAGGATGTACTTTTGGACTGCCCTGTCCCCACTAGTATGATCTCCATCATAGTCCTAGTAGTCAAGTACACGTCTTAAGGGCTTTATCAACATGTGAGAGCAAGACAGAAACACAATACAAGTCAACATGTTAAGACAAAGTGCAACCAGATAGCATACTATCATATCGAGCAAGAAAGTACTCTATATATATATCCAAGCATCCACTATAATATACATCATATGTACAATAATGGCCTCTAGGGTATATACATAACTAACAATCTCCCACTTGCACTAAGGCCAGCTGTTGTAGTGTCCTATACCCAACATCCCGAAAAGTCTCTCAAATTGTATCTGGGGTATGGCCTTCGTGAGTGGATCCACAGTGTTGTCCTTCGTGTCAACTCTCCTGACCTCGATCTCCCGGCGATCAACTATCTCCCGGATCAGGTGATATCGCCTCAGAATATGCCTGGATCTTTGATGGGACCTGGGTTCCTTGGCCAAAGCTACAGCTTTATTGTTATCACAATACAAAGGTATTGGTTGCTCAATGGACGGAACTACTCCAAGTTCCGTTATGAACTTCTTCATCCAAGCAGCCACTTTGGCAGCATCGTTGGCAGCGATGTATTCAGTCTCCATCATCGAGCTGCCACGGTTTCCTGTTTGGAACTCTTCCAACAAACCGCCCATCTATTGAGGGTAAAGGCAAATCTCGAGTGTGACTTAGAGTCGTCCTTATCACTTTGGAAGTTCGAATCGGTAAAGTACTCGACCTGGAGTTCTCCGTTACCATACACCAAGAACATGTCTTTAGTTCTTCTCAAGTACCAGAGAATGTTCTTCACAGCTATCCAGTGACTCTTTCCTGGATCTATTTGATACCTACTCACTACACTTTGTGAGTATGCTACATCGGGTCTGGTACATAGCCTCGCGTACATGATAGAGCCTACTGCCGATGTTAGTTATATGTATGCCCTAGAGGCCATTACTATACAAGTGATATATATTGTAGTGGATGATTGGAAATATATAGGGAGGACTTTCTTGCTCGACATGATAGTAATGC